>VYXD01004016.1:317073-341407 GCA_013397195.1 Hylia prasina
TTCCAATTTTCTCAATTTGCCAATGCAATATAAATCCTGCATTTCAATCAAAAGGTTAGGAAACCTTCAGGTAACCATACCAACAGCATAAAACTTAAGAGCAGGAATAAATTTATAGTAAAAATCAGGAGAAACAGGAAAAAGGTGAAAGCATAAAGCGTACATTTGATAATGTATCTATCATTTAATGTAACCTAAAGATCTGTTTTTCCCCTGACATGGATTTGTTCAGTGTGTCCAGAAGATCATGAAAATAGCCAGGGGACTAAACCACCTCTTCTGTGAAGTAGGGCTCAGAGAGTTCATCCTGGGGAACAGGAGGCTGCAGGGAGACTTTCTTATGGCCTTCCAATATATAAAGGAGGCTTTTAAGAAAAATACAGAAAGACTGTTTTCCAGGGCCTGTAGTGACAGGACAAGGGCCGAATGAAAGAAGATCAATTTAGATTAAATACAACAAGGACATTTTTTACAGTGAGGGTAGTGAGACACTGCAGCAAGTTGCCCAGAGAAGTTGTGCCCTGCACACATGATTGATTTATGTGGCAAACTAAGAGCGGAGGCTGCCTCCATATAGGAGCAGCTGCTGGCAAAGGCTGAGCCCATCAGAGATGCTGGCAGCACCTCTGGGATAACAGATTTAAGAAAGGGTAAAAACCACTGCATTGGAGTAGCTGGAAGAGAGGAACAATAAAATGTGAGACACCAAGGTCAGTGAAGAAGTAGGGGAAGGCAGTCTTCCAGGTGCTGCAGCAGAGATTCCCCTGCAGTCACCGGAGAATACCATGGTAAAGAAGATATCCAGCCTTCTGCCCATAGAGGACCTCACACTGGCGTGTGTGGATGTGCCCTGAAGAAACCTGCAGCCTGTGGAAAGACAGTGATGGAACAGGCTCCTGGCAGGAACTAAGTCCTGTGAAAAGGAAACCACATAGGAGCAGGTTTTCTAGCAGGAACTGTGACCCTGTGCAAGACCCATGCTGGAGCAGTCTGTTCCTGAAGGATTGCATCTCATGGAAAGGACGCATGCTGGTGCAGTCCATGAAGAACTGTGATCCTTGGTAAGAACCCACACTGGACAAGTTCACAGACGACTGCCTTTAGTGGTCCCATGCTGTTGCAGGCATGAAGAGGACGAGGAGGGAACAGCAGTGACACTCTGTGATAAACTGTGATAATCTGTTTTAGGTTACAATGTAAACTGTACACAAAAGTATGTATTCTATCATCATCTCCATAAGCTGTTAAAAACAGGTAGGGCAGTGCTCCTTATCTCCTTCATGACTTATCCCTGATAACTCCAGGGGATATGTTCTGTCAACCCGTCACAATGAGCCTTGGAGCAACCTCATCTAGTGGAAGGTATCCCTACCTATAAGAGGGAGATTGGAACTGAATAACCTTTGAAAGTCCTTTCCAAGCAAAACCATTCTAGGATTCCATAATACTGGAGAAGTGTAGCTTCCTTTTCTCATGTACAGATCTAACAAAAAACAAACAAACAAAAACCCAAGAAAAACCCACCAACCAAAAAACCCAAACAAACTCTCCCCCCCCACATCCTTTTCCCTTACTTACATATATATTTGCCTTTTAAAACAAACTCCTGTCTTTCTGTCTATCTTTTTGATTATTACATTTTGGTCAGTTTTGCTGAAATGGGTGACAAGGGTCTGGGCTACCAACAGTGGCTTTCTAAATGTGGCACATTTGTAAGTGCATCATTTTAACAGCCTTCTTGCTGCCATTATTATTAGTTACTTTTCTGCACTGGATTAGAACCAGAAGGCTAACATGAATAATATAATTTGCTACTACAGATGCTAGGCAGCTGCTCTTACCAGAGCAGGCTAACGATAAAATGTGAAGGTCAGGTGTTTCTAAACTGTGTATGATGAGATATGAGTAGAGTAACCATGAATTTTCTTGTTGATCTGGGTTCTGGCAACAAATCCTTTGTCCTCTTACCTGTAGAGCAGAGAGTAAAACTGCTACCTCAATAATTTGTGATGATTTTTTATTTAATGTTCAGCATCCACCGAAAGAACAGCCTATAAAAGTAGGAAGCCTGAGCTGTTCAGCAGAAGAGTGAGTAACCTAACCCACCAGTATGCAGCAACAGCCACAATGGGAGGGACATGGAAAGGTTACATCTATTATATTTTACAGTTTTACTAAACTGAGTATAGAAACAGATACCAGGACATAATCTGGCACATAACAGTAATATAAAGAAAGTTGCCCATAATAAGGTATTCACTCAAGATTGGCTCATTTTCTTGTAATATTTTGGGCATTTGCCATATTCTGCTTTAATAAAAATTCAACAGTACAATAGGTAGAAAAAAAAATTCTCTTCAAAAGGAATTTGTCAGCGAATAAAGCATCTGGAATGCTTTAAAATGAATCAAGAGTCCCAAATGCTAACAGGAAAACCAGGCCCTTTGTAAAAAAAAATAAATAAAATTAATAATAATAATTAAAAAAATATTACCATGAAACTATGAAACATGTGGAAGGAGATGGTGGCATACTTTAATCTCAGAACTGAATTAATAAATTCTCTTAGCGGAGATTTAATTTATGTATTCAAGTCTATTTATTATCAAACATTGAACATATGAACAACTGCATTGCACAAAAAGCAGAAACACTGACAGTAGGAGTAGCATTATGAGTGACAGAGAAATACACAGTACCAGTGCCTCCTACAAAAACACCAAAAATGTATAAAGTAACACAGTAACACAGTATTTTTGCTTGCAATTAGGCCTGCTTAATTTGTGACTGCCTATGAATCCCTCAAAGTCTTTCTATCTCTTTCTGTATCACACGTATTGATAAAATCAGGCTATACTAGGAAATGGCTACTGGTGAAAACGACAAAGTTGAGAGAAGCAGGATTTTTACAACTGAAATACACTCAATTAAAAAAGTAAACTTAAAATCATGGTGTCTAAGGCTAGCACTGTATCTCATTCAGGACAATACAGGAGAGAAGCAACCCAGAAATGAAACTAATTTGTTCTTTTTGTCTACAAGTAATTTTTACTACCTGAAGGAGAGGAATCAAGTTTTCCAAGCACTTCAGAGAGATTTACATTACAAAACGTCTGATTTTTATTCTAGATTCAACCTATCTAAACATTCATTTATATGAAGTAAAAATATGTGTGGCTTCTAACAAGAGTGTTGCTTGTTACATCAGGACTGAGATATCTAAGGTTGTCTCAACTTGAACAAATAAAATAAGACTTGTACTTACCGATATATCATCACTAAAATCTATTTCATCCAAATCAAGGTATTCAGGGGCTTCCATTATTCTCTTATGGACATTTTTGGGTGAGTCAGCACATTAGTAAAAACCTAATTAAGAAAAGAGAGATGTGTTGCCTTTAGAAAGCCAAAATCACACAGAAGAGTTTTCATATAGTTGCTACATTACTGAAACATTCACCTTGAATAGTAAAGTGTTTCATAACTTCATCTTAGAACATAAATACAATTTGCCCCCTCTACTCTGCACATTGTGAAGCAGACATTTCAATTTTTGAGAGAACAGCTAAGTGCTACTTGAAGTAGAAGTGAAAAATACTTGGTTCAGCATCACTCAGTCCCTCCAGAAGTTGAATACAGGTATGAAGACCTAAGCTGTTGGACACCCTCATGACGTTGCCACCATAGCTGTGTTAATGATGTGCATTCTCATAAGGATATTTACTCACAGCAACTCCTATTACTTTAGGTTTCCTCTGCCCAAGATGGCAGAAAAGAACTGAGAATCCTGCTGTGCACAGACAACAAAATCCTATCACACCTTATCTCTGCTTACAAGCACACAAACACACAATGCAGTCAGTGCTTTACAGATTAATCATTTACCACCCCTCAGGCTCTGAGTGCACACTCCCCATAACCAGAACGGCAACGAATTCAATACCAGAATTATATCACGTGCACTAATTATCAGGAGCGTTAAACATTTTCTTACAGCAAGAGGAAAAGAAGAGCAAATTCTCTTGCATAGCAAGAAATTTGTCTGAAAAAGTCAGTATTAGATCTGAATAAATTGAAGCTTCAACAATCAGAAGATCAAAGACAATAAACCCTCAATGTCAATCATAACTACATTAAACGTGTGTGTTATCACTACTGACAAGTGAAACAAAAAGAAAAGTAGAAAAGGAAGGTATTTTAAAGGAAGCTGAAAAACAAAAGCACAATGCATTTTTAAATAATGTGAGTCACTAGATAAGGATTAGGTATTATTATAGAAAATTAAATCCTCCAGTACTTATACATAACAAAGGAAACACCTTAAGGAAAAAAATATGACAAAATCCAATTTGTTCATATGACTACCAAGAAATATGTTTATGAATAATGAAATCGGCTGTGCAGGCCTAAATAAAATCATTGCATGAAACTTTCACATGCATTTAAAAATGTGCTAGGATACAGGGTCTGAAAAGAACGCTTTTCTGTAAGTGTTAGACAAAACAAAACCTCAGCAATCAATCTCCCTGATAATACACTATCCAAGCACAAAGCTGACCTTAATACACCTGTTCTTGAGAAGCTATTAGAAAGAGAATCAGTAGGCAAAACTGCAGTATTATGCAAAAAGCAAATTTTTGTTTTGCACCAAGTTACTGAAGCACTATCAGAATAATTTTCTCATTATGTGAATGCTCCAGTTCTGGCTGGGGTGGAGTTAATATTCTTTACAGTAGGTAGTATGGGGCTGGGATTGGGATTTGTGTGGGAAACAAAGTTGGTAATTTAGGGATATTTTCATTACTGACTGCACAGGGCTTACACTTTCTGCTCCTTCCCCCTCCCCACCTCTGAGCAGGCTGGGGGTGCAAAAGGAGTTGGAACAATCTACACAGATGATCCCAACTTACTCAATGAAATATTCCACAGCAGATGGCATAAGGATCTGCACAGACAGCTGGAGGAAAGGAAAAGGAGGGTGTTTGGAGTGATAGAGGTTGGGTCTTCCCAGGTCAGTGACGGACCCCGCTCTCCTGGAGATGGCCCAACACCTGCTTGCCCATGTGAAATGGTGAATTAATTCCTTGTTTTGCTCTGCTTGCACACACAGCTTCTGCCTTCCCTACTAAACTGTCTTGATCCCAACCCAAAGGTTTTTTCACTTTGACTCTCCAAGCAATTTTGTGGTGACACTGTGGAGGACAGCAGCATGTAAGAACAATCTCAGCTACTTAAAATTTTCTCTCGCTGTGACTGCTAGACTTGAGTGAAGCAGTGAGAAAAGAGAAGGCTACAGAAAGGTAAACGCAGAAGTGTCTCTACTGAGAAATTCACCAGAAGTTTTTTATTTTGCACATTCCCAAATGCTAAGTTTACTCTTGGAGGGACCCACTAAAATCAGACAAAAGCCTGACAATGAAAGGAAATAGCTACTGTGAAAAGGCATGACACATTCAAGCCTACAAAATTCTGCATCACATATTTGCCTTAAAAGAAACATTAAATGTCAGTATAATTTTTTAAGATTTACTTATTTGGTAGATATTACAGCTTAATTGTGGCAAATTGCACTGGTAATGTATGGTAGTGATTGGCAAGCCAAGGTTTTGGTAGTGGGAGAGTTACAGGGTTGGCTTCCGAGAGAAGATGCTAGAAATTTCTGCTGTGTTTGATGGAGCCAGTTCCAGACAGAGCACTCCAAGACAGACCCACTGCTGATCAGAGCTGAGCCCCTCAGTGATGGTGGTGGCACCTCTGGGATAACAGATTTAGGAAAAAGTTACTGTGCAACAGCAGCCAGGAGACAGGAGTGAGAATACGAAAGCAACAGCCCCGCAAGACACCAAGGTCAGTGAAGGAGTGGGACAAGGTGGGTCCAGGTGCCAGAGCTGGAATTCCCTTGCAGCCTGTGGTGAAGGCCATGGTAGGGCAGCTGTTCCCCTTCAGCTCAAGGAGGAGCCTGTGGAGGACCCCAAGTCAGAGCAGTTGGAAAACCAAAGGAGGCTGTGATCCCATGGAAAGTCCATGCTGGAACAGGGTCTTTGCAAGACCTGTGAGCATGTGGAGAATGGAGAATATGCAGAAGCAATTTGCAGACAGGACTTGTGACTTCCAACCAGAGGAGCAGACATTAGCTGTCAGTCTATCACTGTGACTATTGACATCAGCTCAAACCAAATTATTATCAGTTTCTGAAGTAAGACAAAGGTTGATTGTCTATGCCAAATGTATTTGACAAATTCTGATCGCATATCCCGTCTACCAGAGGGTGGCTGGGCACTGAGACAGGTTTCCCAGAGAAATGGTCACAGCATGAGCCTGACAAGAGTTCAAGGTTTATTTGGGCAATGCTCTCAGACACATGGTGTAGTTACTTGGGGCTTTCTGTGTAGAAAGCTGGATTTTATGACCCCTGCGGTTCCCTTCCGATATTTTTGTATGATTCCGTATGTACTGTCCACAAATTAAAGGACTATGTTCATCACTACATAAGGTGATAAATGTCTGAAGTAGGAATGAGCATTAAAATATTAAAGGTTATTAAAGGTTATAAACACATATGGACCACATAATATAGAGTAGTCTGAAAACAAACCAAAGCTTAAATGTGTTTCAGTTTTTCACTGGAATTAAACTGATTAAAAGCTGCCCACCCACTATATTTAAAAGTCAACAGAAGAGATAAATAAAGCTACTTTAAACATACCATGTAAGGAAGAATCAAGAAGTGACCCAGAGTTTTTATTTTCAACTGAAAATAAAAACTGAACCTATTCAATTGAAATTAAATTATAATTCTTTTTAAATAAAAATTTGAAAAAAAATTTTAAAGTAAAATTAAATTAATCACTTATAAATCATTCAGTTCACAAAAACCCCAATAAAAAAACTCCATAGCTTTAGTAAAATAACTATTATTCCTGGTTACCACATATCTCAAGATTTAGAACAGAAAGATCTTAACCTTTCATACTTATTTTTTCACTCCAAACTGGAAGAAGCCATTGAAGCAAAAGAAATTTGCTGAATCCATGCACAGGTGACAAAAGGACTTCATTGCACCTAGTGATGTACAAAACCCATGAAGGCAGTCCACAGTCCTGCATCATTACTTCCCCAAAATGCTATCTTCTGTTTTTTCAAGACTTGAAGAGCATGAAACACACAAAGGCTGAAGTGGAAATCAATAAACAAAAGAAAGACATTTTCTCTATGGAAAGCGTTCTGAAAATAGTGTTCAGTTATATGAAAATAACTGAAAGTATGAAAGGGTGAGAGATTAATATATTCATTTCACTACAAGATTTTTTTCTTAACTAAGTAAAATTGAACAGCACCTCAATTCCATTATTATGACTAAACAAGATTTCTCATGACTATATTTGGAGTTTTATGCAAAAGGTGTACTTTTTGGATACAATTTAACATGGCCTAACTCCATCATGCATAATCCAAACCATATGGGTAAGGATGGTACTCAGAGCTGTGACTATTTTGAGAGCTTTGTGATGGCTGAATCCAGCACACCACCGAAGCAGAAACAATCTGAACAGGATTCACAGGAGGATCATGAGCACAACTGGTCAAATTTAGGGTAGAAATAATTGCAACCAAAATTGCAACTGTGAGCAGCAGCTGACATGAGATGAATAATGTGTTTCCAGTACCAACATCAAAGCAATACAGATGACAGTCTCTAGCTTGTCAGCAGAAATATCTGACATTTAACCTATAAATGTTCTGAACTGTATTTTGGAAGCTAGTAATTTAATATTGCACAAAATTTTAACCCCAAAAAGGGCATTTCCTGTCTGGCAATTTGACTTGCAAAGAGACATATGCACACACATACATGTTTTACACAGGTTAAAGAAATCTGTCAGTTGTCAGAATACACAACTAAAAGAAAAAACAACAAACAAATAAACATCACCAAGGGGAAAAAGTGGCTTTTTACAATTTTGTGAATGAGTTCACCAAGAGAAATCAAGCTAAAAACTACTATACAGAAATGGGTTAATATTAGGATTATTGGTACAACATATTGCATATGTTGCGTTGCAACAGATAGTAGTATTTGGAACCAAACTCATCCTTCCCCTTTTCAAACATGAACAACACTGTTTTTTTTCCAATCAGATTTCCTCTGCTGCTTTCCTTCTCAGCTAAAACTAAACACCTGAGCTGAAATCCTCTTGGTAACATTCAGTACAATCAGACGAATGAGGAGAAATAGGGACAAAAAGAGCAATTTGCAGCATAATACTAATATTACTAATAATAGTAGCAAAGTTGTATTAGATGCAGGGAACAAATACATCAACTTGTACAAACACTAAAAAACCACTCTGGATTGATGGCACATATTACCAACAGATGTAATGCCTGAAGTTGTTCACAGATTTAGCTTCTAAGGTTGATCAAGCCTTGGATTTTCCTCTCCATACAGTCTCAAATAAACAGTCCCGCCATCAACAATCCCTAGGGGCCAGTGTGCCTTTTGAGGACAAAGCAGACTTGATGCAGGAACAGCAGGAATGCTTTAAGAGTCAGATCTGATCTATCATGTAACCCATACTACTGCTCATAGACAGGCACAAGGCCCTGTGGTGAGCATTTTCCATCAGGCAATTAACTAAGTGAATGAGGAGAATGATATAGGAGACAGGATATGCGCAAACATCAGGTTCAGGATTTAACATAATGTTAAATGGAATAAAATAACTGATTTGTAGTGACACCTTTGCCACAAGGCTGTAGTGAATTCAGTAGCGTGGAAAGCAAAGTGATCCAGTATCTCAGACCAAAGCAGTCTCAGTGTAGCATGTGAAAAGCTGAATCCAAGAGGGAGCACAGGGAAAATGTCCTTTACTGAGCCAAAGTAAAACAAGTAATTGAAAATGAACAATTTTAATTATTTATGGATACATAAAAATCCAGAACAAATAACAATAAAAGATCTGCTGTCAATTAAATCTTTATTTCAATTGTAATTCAAGTAAATCTTGCTAAATGCCACATGGGATTTTATTTTCCACAAGTCAGAACTACTTTAACAAAATATTTGGGGATTTACTTAAACTTTCAATCAAATATAAAGTGAATCAGATGTAAAATACTTCTAAGTTTTCTTTAGCACAGTTAATATTAAAGATTTAGGCTTTAAATGCCAGAATACTATGACAGTTGCTTTTTAATTAGAGGATAAGGTTACATTTTTCAATTATAGGCCTAAGATAACAAAATAAACATATGGTCCTTTCCTAAGCATCAGGAGCTATAGTAGCTCAAGATGAACAAGATCTGTGGGCAGAAATGAAAGACTTTACATCTTTAATTTAAGCACACAGTATGTGTTTCAACTAATGCTTGAAATCTGGTAAGCATCTGACTTTTATTCCCTACCATCAAGAAATACCAAGATCATAACCCCAATTTTCTTTACTTTCAAACAAATAGAACAGTGTAACATTACATTATGTTAAAGCTATTCAGCATGCAATGAAAATCTCAGCAGGCAATTAAAATCTACTGTTGAGAAAGGGACGTCAGCCTAGGAAATGCCTAAAACTGAATTCAGTTTCTACATCCTTGTATTCTACTGTAACACCTAAATTCTACCAAAAAATAATTTAGCCTTCTACCTCTATTTAATACCCAATGTGCAGAAAGCAGTACAGTATGTCCAGAAACACTGTCATAACTGGGGGATGTGAGAACTGCTGAATAAAGGCAAGAAAGCTTAGTTGCTGGGTCCTAAACAGAGCTACTCTTGGGGTAACACTACCATCTCTTTAGATATTCCATCACTTCTTATGCTCCCTGGTACCTGCCTGTGTGTTGTCTATTAAAGATTACATGTTCTTTGAAACAGCAATTGTGTGGTCGCTCTACAGTTGTCTGACTTTCCATATAGCTGGCATCCTTGTCTATTAACAGAGCTTTGTGGCTCAAGAGTAATCCAATTAAACATAAACATAATGCAAATATATGAGAGTGGGCCCTGGAAGAGGACACATTTGAGGCTTTGTAAATCCCCAAAACAACATCTTTAACCACTAAATACAGATGGTGCCTTTGCAGGTGATAAATGCAGAAGCCAAAGAGAACGCATCAAAGACACAGAAAGTATCAAAGACATAGGAAGCACACAGTTTCATTTGAATAGAAGAGAATAGTTGACTTGGAAGGGACCTACCATGATCATCCATGTATGAGTAATTGTTTAAATTTAACACCATACATACATGCTTCGAAGACCCCAGCTTCTAATTCCTATTTCTATTATCTTCATCATCTCTAAAGGGGAAATCACTTGGATATAATCAATACATTTTTAAACATGATTTCATGAATACAGAGTGACAATGAAGGTCAAATGGAGGTTGATTTCCTTCGCAAGCATACAACTTTAACTTCATGCAGTCAAATAAATTAGCAACATTATACATGGTTAGACTATGTCAGTATTTTAAAGTCACATAAAGTTTTGTGATAATATAATATAATATACTCTGAACTGCATTGTGCAACCAATTTTTGTTACCCTCTGGATCTCCCAAAGTATTTTTTCTAATTATGTGATGTAACATTTTTTCTACAATTTGTCATTAAAATTACCTATGAAGTCAGATCTTAAACATAAAAAATATAAAGGGAAGGCTCAATAGGAGTGATACAAGATATTAAGGAGTTAAGATTAAAATTAAATAACAATTTATTGGAAAAAAAAGGTTACGGTGAAGCTGAAAAATTATGCGATTTATTTCAGTGAAGGAATGTATTCTGCAACCAGGATTACCTAATCCCTTATCGCATTTATTCAGGAATACTCCTGAGTTTAAAAGTTCACAACAGCAATTCATAATAGTATGATGTTTCTAAGGCAAGTAAAAGTAAAAGCACTGCTTTTAATCACCACTCAAGTACTATCAGTGCACAAGCTACACTGATAGGACAGGAAGACAGAACTCAGCAAAGCACAATTTTCCAAGACCAAAAGATGCTGTTTGTAAAATTTTACTTCAGAAAAACTCTTCATTCCAGACACATGGAAACAATCCACCTACAGCCCTGAGTAGTACTAAATACTGAGCCCAGTTCTGATCTTAATGAAGCCAGTGCACATAGATGACTGGTTTAAGATATGAACAAATCTATTTGTTCATAGCCAAATGTAGTTGAACTCCTGGTTACATGTGGGGAACCACGAAGAGCAGGGCGAAGAGCCTGCTCTCTCATGGAGAGCGAGCATCCTGTGATAGGACAGCAAACTTTGAAAACTCTGCCTGATAGGGCAGAAGTTTCAATTCTCCCTCCATTGGTCAGTTTCTCTGGTCCTGGTTTTCTTCGCACCCGATTGGTCCATTTTGGATCCCCTTCCCCATTGATTGTTTCATGCCGGTTGCTGATTGGGCCAAATGTCACGGCCCCATTGGCTGTTCTGTAAACCCCTCCCCCGGGACCAAGCATAAAAGAAGGGCATTTGAGGAGCCCGGGATCTTTTGGTCGACAGTTCCTGAGGAATAAAGCTGCTTGGAAGACCTTGGATTCCCACTTCTTTCCTCCCCGTGTCACCGGCAAGGCAGCTAGCTGGGAAGAGCTGCTTCAGCAGCTCTCTGATATCACTTTAGGCTCTTGCTGATACCACTGTAGGCTGGTACAGCTGCACTGCTGAGCTGATATCACAACTGCTATGCCAAAGAACTATCACTAGTTGAACCTGTGCCGCACAGGACCTAAGCCGCCCTTTTAAGGGCAGCTCCTGGGAGAGGTCACGGCTCCCAATAGGCACCCAGAGAAGGTCGGAAGGACCCCAGCTGCGGGAGGGGAAACCCCCCGAAGCCAACCAACGGAGATAGTTACCCAGACTTTGAGAACATGTGTTCATCCATATTGGTTGCACATAAAGGGCATCACTGTCCTGCCCTGCTCTGCACTGTGGCCACCTCACCTTGAGCTTGTGTACAGCTTTGGGCACCACAATGTAAGAAGGATCTAAGGCTACTAGAAAACATCCAAAGGAGGGCTATGAGGATGGTGAAGGGCCTTGAGAGGAAGCCACAGGAGATGCAGATGAGGTTGCTTGGCCTGTTCAGTCTGGAGGAGACTGAGGGAAGGCCTCATTCCAGTTCTGCAGTTTCTTTGTGAGGGGAAGCAAAGAGGCAGATGCTGATCTCTTCCCTGTGGTGACCAGTGACAGGATTCAGGAGGATGGCATGAAACTGTGTCAGGGGAGGTTCAGGTTGGATATCAGGAGAAGGTTTTTCACCCAGAGGGTGGCTGGGCACTGAACAGGCTCCCCAGTGAAGTGATCACAGCACTACACTAACCTGACAGAGCTCAAAAATTGTTTGGACATTGCTCTCAGACACGTGTTGCAATTCTTGGGGCTGTCCTGTGCAGGGCCTGGAGCTGGACTTTGATAATTCTTGTGCTTATCTACTGACTCAAGATCTTCTACACTTCTGTGATTCTATTATTCAATCCCATGGAGTCTTAAAAGAGATGCACAGTGTGCACAATTTCTGCAGCCCAGAAAGCCAAATGCATCCAAACCAGAAGCAGTGTGACTACCAGGTCAAGGGTGGGGATTCTGTTCCTCTACTCTGTTCTCATGAGATTTCAGCTCAAATAGTGTGACCAGTTCTGGGGTCCTCAGCACAGGAAAGGATCTCTTGGAGTGGGTCTACAGGGGGGCCATGAAAATAACTAGAGGGAAAGAACAACTTTCTTTCAAGCAAAGGCTGAGAGAGTCAGGAATGTTCAATCTGAAGAAGAAAAGGGTCCAAGGAGATTTTACTGCAGCTTTTCAAAACTTCAGTGTTTACAAGAAAGATGGGGACAGATTTTTAGTAGGGACTGTAGTGATAGAACAAAATGTAATAGTTAGTTTAAACTAGACATAGGAATATTTTTTTCGCAATGTGGGTGATTTTTTTGCAATGTACTTGGCATCCGCCAACTATCCTTGCCAACATCCAAGGCAGGGACTGGGCTCTGAGCAACCTGATCTAGTTGAGGATGCTCATTGCAAGGGATTTAGACTAGATGACCTTTCAAAATCCCTATGATTGTATGATTTTGAAGAAGTCATGTGGAAGTAGGTAATAGTATATGGTTCACCTACTCTTCTACTTCCATGAAATGAATGGAAAATTCACCACAACCTCAGGCATTTTAACATCAAATATATTTAACTTCTACAAAGACTGACACTTGTAGTTTCTAAGTGTGTCAGCATACATAGAGTGAAAATAAAGCATGCTTACTAAGACACAGTTCCTCATGCTTGTTGGGGGCCTTTTCAGCACACTGAAGAATACTTCAAATAATTTCCTACAAGTGCTACCCTAAGGATGACATCTGAGCTGCAGTAACATACAAGCAAGCTTTGCCATTGATATCTGTGTGACTAAGATGCCATCTTAGTGCAAGGAGTGTCTATCTGGCTGTTGGAAGCATCTCCTCCTTGCTTTTTTCAATTCTGGCTGTGTCCTGAACAACCATTACACTTCATATTAAAAGAGAGTGATTCTACTCCATTTTCAAAAAAACACAGCAACTTAGCAAGAAGAAAGTAATACTCAGGCCACTGAGTGATCTGACTAACTGAAAAGTTGTTTTTATTGTAACCCAACCGGAAAGGCATCTGCTCACTGCAAACCACCTCAGATTTCTTATTAAAAAAACCCCCATTCTTTCCACCCAATAGTTTTATGTTCCCTCAATATTCAAGCATAAAGAAATGTGGACTCCAAGCATTCAGCCAAAATGCACTTGAGCATTTTGGAGTGAGGCCTAGAAAAATAAAGTTGTTTGTTTCAATTAGCCTTGAAAGAGAAACCTTAGGAGCTGGAAATTAATAGTTGTTATTTCAAAACTGCCACAGCATACAATTCAAGCACTGTAAAAAAGTTAACACAGTGTCTGCTTGGCTTTGATGACAGGATCAAAACAAGTAAGAGGTCAACTGATCTGTTCAAGAATATTTAATTGGATGTATTTGATTAATTTATGATTTTATTCCCTTTGAAGTACTACATGGTTGTTTGTTCTTAATATGAAATACCTCACAGTCATGCAAAATTAGTACGCTTATCTCATTGCAATCTTACAACTTTTCCAGTTATCTCAGACCAGCTAACTCCTTCTATATGTTTTAGGACTTACTGAATTGCAAACAACTTCCCTTTGTAAACAATGTATGTACATATACGCGTAAAAGCAGGAAAAGACTGGGCAAAAACCTCACTAGAAGACAGAGCAAGAATAAAACTACTCCACTATCGCAGTTTGTTTCTACAATACCACTGTTGGTAGTGGTCTACTGACAAGAGAGGCCAGAGTGGGACGGTGGCCACTGTGTTTGGAGTGAAACACACAGCTGCTGCCTCAGATGCGGCCCCAGACAAAGTGTCAGAAAAGCAGGTGGTGGGATTTACTTCAACTTCTAACATCTTAACTTTTGCACTGGAAGTGGAATTGGGTCTGGCTTTGCCACTTAGAAGTTGTCAACTGATGCCAGTAAGAAAAACATTGCTTTATCCAGGTACCACACAGAGAGGTACAGTTTCTGCTGAGTGCACTGCAGCAGCATCCTCTCCTCTTCACTGTGACATGCAGTTACATTTGCACACAGGGACCACAGAGTAACTTTAACCATTAACATCCACAAGCTCATTCCTTATTTAGTAATTTTCCATATTAAAAAATAGAGGTTCTACCTGCAAGGGGAGATTCAATGGAACAATGCACTATTCATTCTTAGACATTTTTTTGTTAATGGCCATTAAACTAGTCAAGCATGGAAAATAGCCCGCAGTTCTACTTATTTCTACTGCTGCTTTCATGACACTTACCTAAGCTGTGGAGTACTACTTCCTGCCAGCCACTGACCCTACTTGGGCATGACAGCTGCTCCCTTCACTTGTTTAAAAATGGTTTTTAAAATAGTAAAGAACTTCTGCTTCTTCCTTTATACTGCTCTGTGAATATGTATTTATTGTCATGTTATCTTCAGTAACTATTTGTTCTCAAAATGGCTTTGTGCAGTCTTTCCATTAAACATATTTGTGACAGCATGATTCTAAAATAACAAAGTGCTTCTGCTTAGAGCAGTGAACAATAATTCTCAAATCTCTATTACAAGAGAAATAATAATGTCTATTTGAAATTACCTACTTGTAAATTTAAAAACCTGGCACCCAGAGGCATAAGAAATAGTCACAAATAAAGCAATCTACTTAAAGTGTGAAATTCTTATCATTCATGTGTGAAATGGCCACTTCCCACAAAAAAAGACCCGTATCATCTCCATGAAATACAACTTAATTTCTCAAAGGAAATGATCCTATAATTTCAAAAAGGACACTAGAGGTAAACACTGCATATACAAAAAGCAACTGTAACACCAAAAACTCAATTAAATTATTTTCTATCAAAAAAAATTCAATTTTTTGGAAAAGAGAAAATTCATTTTCTCAAAGAAAAAAATTAAAAAATTAGCAAAGACATTTTTAATAGCTTTAGTTCTCAAAAATAACTAGAAGATAGATCAACAATATCACCGAAAATAGCAGCACAGACGGGGCGAAGTTAAAGCACAGAACGTCATAGGCTGAAAGGGTCTGCCTGAATTCATTTAGTTCAACCCCTCTGCTCACACGAAGTCAGGTAGAGCAGTTTAAATCCAGGACTACACCCAGCTGGTTTCTGAATATCTCTCAGAATGGACACTCCAAAATGTTCCTGGGCAACCTGGGCTAATGTTTGAACAGCCTCACAGCAAAAAAGTATTTCTTTGTATTTAGATAGAATTTCACGTGTTTCACTTCTGCGCCAGTGGCCTCTTTTTCTGTCAGTGTGCATTGATGAAGTCTTCATGGAGAAGAGCCTCATTCTTCTTCATGCCATCTCAACCTGGAAAGGAGAGGGTTTAGGGATTACCTTATTGCGGCCTAATTCCTGAAGGGAGCCTACAAGAACAATGGAGAGAAACTATTAATAAGTTAGTGACAGGAGAAGAGCAATGACTTCAAATTGAAAGAGGGTAGGCTTAGATTAGATATTAGGAAGAAATTATTTAATTTCTTAAATTAAAGAATTTAATTTAAGAAATTAAAGAATTGAGGCTGGTGAGGCACTAGAACAGGCTGTGAAAAGAAGTGGTGAATGTCCCATCCTGGAATGTTCAAGGCCTTGTTGGATGGGAGGAACTGGAGGTAGTGGAAGTTGTCACGCCCCATCACTGGGGACATAAAACCATCAAGGTGGGAAGAGACATTTAAGATCATTAAGTACAACCATCAACCCAGCACTGCCACTGTAATTACTAAACCACATTATCCAAATCCCCCTTAAACACCTCCAGAGATGGTGACTCCACCACTTCCCTGGGCAACTTATCCCAGTGCCTGACCATGCTAACAGGGAAACAAGTTTCTAATATCTAAGCTAAATCTGCCCTGTCTCAGTTTAAGGCCATTTCTTTGGGTCCTCTCACTGCAGGCAGAAAGGACCAGCCTCAGTTCACCACAGCCTCCTACCAGAGAGTTGTAGGGACCCTTAAGGTTCCCCTCTCTCCTCCTCCTCTTGAGACTAAACAAACCCCTCTCCCTCAGGAGTTCCTCAGAAGACACGCTTCCTAGACTTTCCATGATCTTTGTTGCCCGTCACTGGATTTGCTTCAGCACCTCCAAGTCCTTTTTAAAGTGAGGAGCCCAGAACTGAACTCCAGGAGTGGCCTCATCACTGCTGAGTACAGGGGGCAAGCACACACTGTCTCATACTGAGCCAGCTGTCAACCAGCACGCAAGGTCCCTTTCTGCTGAGCAGCTTTCAAATCTCTTCTGCCCAAGCTTGTGGTTTTGCAGGGGGTTACTGCAGTCCCAGGGCAGGATCTGGCATCGGGTTGCAACTGAACATCCTGCAGTATCCTTAGCCCACTGACCAAGTCTGTTCGGTCTCTGCAGAGCCTTCCTAGCCTCCAGGAGATCAACACACCCACACAACATGGTGCCATCTGCAAATTTACTGAGGTTACCCTCTGTCCCCACATCCAGATCATCAATAAAGATGTTAAACAGGACTGGCCCCAAAACTGAGCCCTGGGGAACACTGCTAGGGACCAACTCACAACTGGATTTGCTCCATTCACCACAGCTCTCTGGGCCCAGCCATCCAGCCTGGTTTTTACCCATTGAAGAATACACCCATCCAAGCCGTGAGCAGCCAGTTTTTCTAGGAGGATACTGTGGGAGATGGTTACAAATGTTTTACTGAAGTCAGATATATGATGTCAACAGCTTTCCCTTCAACTACTAAGCAGGTCACTTTGTCATAGAAGGTGAATCAGATTGGCCGAGCAGGAGCTTCATTTCATAACTCCACGCTGGCTAGGCTTGATTCTCTGGTTGTCCTACATGTGCCATACATGAGGCACTCAGGATGTAGGTCACTCCGGATGATCTCTTCCATAACTTTGCCCAGTACCAAGGTTAGATGTGTAGCAAGATGCTCTGTCCTGGAACATGGTTCAGCCACTGGACAATATCCTGTTTGCAAGGTTATCAGTAGCGGACTGAGAGGGGGAGCCATGCCCTGCTTTTGGCGTTGAATTATGCTAAAACCAGTCTGGTTCATGAAACCCAAATTAACTTCCTGATTACTGAGGCAACTGGAGACGTGACTGGCAATCAATCACTTCATACTATAAAAGTCCAGTCCACTCTTATGTGGTTAGGTTCTTCTAACATATTCCTTCTTGCTGTGTGTATGAAGTTTCCTCCCCTGAAGAGGGAATGCCCCTTCAGGGATATTCCTCCAGGCTGAGAGAAAGAGAACTGACCACAGCCATTGGTATGATGAATTATACATCAGTCTCCACATACTCACTGTTTCTTTTTGATAGCTTTAATAAAATTCTTTTAATACAGCATACCATCCTATCTTATACTATATGTTACTAGTTTTAGTTTTTATACCATGTAGTGATTCTGATTAAGATATTTTGTCTGATAATTTGTCATCACAAATAATACATTTTATATATATACATCTGATGTGCCACCTTTAATTCCGTGAGACAAGGCTATTTAAACTCTTGACAAAAGTCTGGTGCTAAGACTGGATTCAGCTGCACCCAGGCTTCTCCTACAAGGAGAAAGCAAGAAGGTCCTTTTCTGCACCTCATGACTCAACGGGACAGCTTCTCTAATAAATTTTGTCTGAAGCTCCCACTCCCAGCCATGACAGGCTGACATGCCTATAGATCTCTGGATTATCCTTCCAACCCTTCTTGTAAACGGGCGCTATATCTGCTAATTTCCAGTCAGCTGGAACTTTTCCACTAAAACAGGAGTGCTGTTAAATGACTGAGAGTGGTTTGGCAAGTTCTTTTGCCAGTTCCCTCATTATTTTGGGGTGTATCCCACCATGGCCCATGATCCTTAAGGTCCCTCCCAACCCAGGCCTTTCTACGATTCTATAATCAACAAGTGCTTTCCAACTCTTCTTTCCAGGGCTATACCCATGGGATCCTTTCAAGCAGGTCTCTGATATATGGACCAGTACTGGTGGCTTTCATACTAACAATGACTTCTTCCTCTAAGCGTTTATTTTCTATTATTTTGCTAGTTTGTAAATGTGTGTGAAACTCATTAATAGGAAATTTATATTTCAAACACAGGATATTATAATGCTAGTAATGTAATATATCCAACACTGAGAACTAAATCCAAGGCAGAGATGAGGACTAATTTTGCATTTTTACAGGTTGGCAGGGTTTCAATGCTTTTTCATTCTAGTGTCCTTTTTATATATTGAAGTATTTAGCAGAGATTAGAACAAAAAAGAGATAATGCTGTTTAAAGGCTTTTTAGCATATCTAGAAACAGAAATACCTATCAAAATAATTGTTTGCATAATCATGACATAAACAAGCTGCAATTAGACTGTACTTATCATTTCATTATGCTGCTCATTATGACCAAGATATCGTGTTTGTTCTGTCTGTTCAAACAGAAAAAACCCCAACCCTTCATGAAAGCAATTCTTTAATAGTGTTTCAGAAGGAAGCTGTAGCTGGTAAACACATGTTCTTATGGGAAATTGCCATAATCCTGACTATATCCCAGCAGGCTCTGAAAATATTTCTCACAAAGTCTCTTACATAAAATCTGCAACATATGTACAGCAGACTGTACTTCATATCCTTTTAAGGAACTTGCAAGATTAATGAAGAGGATATTACTCTTGCTTTTCCTTCCAAACGTCTACCTCTTGCAACAGGTATTCTGTAATATGTTTTCTCTCCTATTGTCATGATTTCTGCACTGCCATGAATCTGTAAAAGGGACTGTTAAAGTTTACAAGTAGACCCCCTATTGACAGTGTGTTACTGTGGGCTTCTAATGCAGCCTATCCAACAAGCAGTCTATTGATAAACACATTTCATTATGTTTGTACCACTATTCTTCCAGGGCAATTATCAGAGAAATCAATACAGTTGTTATTTTTTACATGGTTGCTAAGAGGTGTTGAAAATCAATACAGTAGTTACTTTTTATTTGGTTGCTAAGAGGTTTTGAAATTGATCTCACTTTTTTTTTTTTTAATTTTTTCATTACTATTGACTAATATGCCAAAGAGAACACAAACAGATCAACATAGCCCTCTTACTAATTGTCATTCAGCTAAATATCTATAAGCCATTAGGGACATATAATAAGTCACAAATTTCTGGATGGGGAACACTAACATTGACAAAAACTTTAAAAAACTTCACCATTTGAAAAATATAGATCACTCTTCACAATCTAAAATGGACAGAACAGTTTTCTTTTCTATTTTTTCTTCACTACTTCTTAACTGAGTTTTTGCCCTCCTGCATCTAACAAGGCAGTTCAGTTAAAGAAAGTGAGACTACATTATAGATATGGAAACATTCTCAATGCAACCAGAGAAAAATTCAAGAAGTATCTTGAGCTTTTTATTTTAAATATAGTTTCTTTGCTGTTCCAAATCAGAAACTAGCAATTAGTCTTTCTGAAAAGCTCTGTGATCCAGTATCACCTACTGTAATTATCTATTTTTATCAAAACCATAATCAGTAGCAATGAGATGTCTGCCAGGACTACTGTGTACGTTGCCTCATGTCTCATCTTCTTTTTCAACTGTTATTTTTTCCAGAATTGTTTACCAGACAGATGAACAGCCATGCCTCATTGTCTTCTACTCACCGAAACAAAACTGACCTTTACAAATTGTGCAACTTGAAATTATGTGTTTAAAAGACAGCACAGATAAGAAAGGGGGTGGTACACTTCTGACCGGTGTAATTGACTAAATGTATAAAAAGTGGATTTAGAATTCTTCTATTCTGATTTACCAGCATTATGCTCATACTTGTGCCACATTTGTAGAAATAGCTACAGAAAATGCAGGAGGGAAAGAAAAAAGTCAGACCTTTAATAAACACAGAAACTTATAATCAACGTCCTCCATGTTGAAGTATCACAGATGGTAAGACTAATTTTTAAACAACTGTGCTCTCCTTTGCCACATGCAAAAATATTGCAGTAGTATTTTTAACTTTTTGGATGTTAGTTGGCCACAATGACTTGCTACTACAGTTGGAAACTAGACCACAAATGTTCTACCACTGAAGTTTAAATCTATCTCTTGGTTTTGACTCCACACTATAAATTACTAAAATAAACAGGAAAACTTTTCATTTGCACTTCTGTTACTTTCCATCCAGGGACTCTATTCTCCAGAAACTATTCAGACTTCCCTTCTCTGTCTTGGATGTTACTCTCTTAAAGCTCAAGGTTTTAAATGCTCTGCCTAAAGAACTCTAGCTACTTCTGTGGGTGTCACTGTTAATCAAGGACACATGGAAAGGAAATGAAGGAGCCAAAATGCAGCCTTGTTGTCTGGAAAAACCTCGGAATACACTGACATGGGTGACAACGGTAGGAAAAATCAGAGCTGGATAACAGGAAATGTTTGCAACTTACTGAAACAGTTTAATTAGAGCCTCCTTTTAAAGCATATGAAGCTGAATGAACAAAATTCAGCCTCAAATCAATGGAAAACTGCAGTGATAACCTCAAAATTTCAAATGTACCCAAAACCCCGCAAGACATTATAAGCATGAGCCTATCACAACTGTTAAATTTTACTTTCTTTTTACATAGCCGGTGCAAATTAAAATATATTTTGTTTTCTTTTATATGTCCTAGTCAAACTTCACTAAACCTGTAGTCATTTGCAAACATATCAAACCATGTAGTCAACTAGGCAGAGTGAATTAGGATATTTAATAGTTAAAGATGATCAGATAGGCCCTGGCAGTAAACCAGTAGGGAGCAAAACAGGTACACTTACTTATTGACTGATCTGAAATTAAGCTTTTTACGCTGTGGTAGCCTCATTTTCGCTCCACAACTACATTTCTGTTCACAGTAACAAGAAAAACATGCCAGCACCATGCCAAAATCAGGTGATTTTGATGTCTGGTTACTATTAACTGATAGCAACTAATAAAACCATTCTGGTTTCCAGCTGTTAGCCTTTACAAGTGAAACAATACAAATGTATAGCTTAGGATGACCTCTGAGAAGGACTGCAATTTAAAATACATAACCTGTATGCCCAAACTGCTTACTGCACAAAGAGAAGGACTGATCTTTCACTACTGAGCTATCATCTTCATTTCCAGACCCCCTCAACTCCTCCACCTTCACTGAACTACACTCACAAACTCTTTTATAGTGATGACACTTGAGCCCACCAAGAACAGCTTTTACATTTAGCACAATCTATTGACAGGGATTTGAAATAATGTATGGCCAAATACCACACTCTTGTTTTTTCACTCAAAAATTAGGTCAACCAACATTTCTGCTCCTAGTTCTAGGAGGATGCAAAAGAATAAAATTAAAAACTGGGAACAAAGGAAGAATAACCCCAAAACTGACAATATTTGGCAAACAGCAGCTTAGCACAATAAGTAAGTATTTAGTTATCTGCAACTGAGAAGTAGGCAGAAACACTGACTGGCTAGACTTGGTTCAAAAATCTACACAAGCAACTCAGAATCAATATTAGAATGTTTAGTTTTACAGTAGGCAATATTGTCACAGGGAAGCTTACGCTCATGGATAGCAGCAGTATAATGCATAGCTTTATTAACATAATTTTCAGCAGTGCTGTAAGACTGTTATTCCATTTTTTCCAACAAAGAAGTACTTCTTTTACTGCCTCTTTTTCAAACACATATACACTGAAACAAGCAACCAGTTAGGATCTTTCCCAGTTTCAGGAAGCGAAGACAGCTTTAATACCACTTAGAGCAAATCAGCACCAGTTGCAACTGTTTAAGAGATTATTCCTTTTAAACATGCTCCGATCCTTTCCATTCATTTGTTGCAAGGTAAAGGGGCACTACATCTGGTGAGAAAAAGGAACAAGGATTTCCTGCTTTGTATATCCTACTACACAGAAGAAAGCATTGCCAATAGCAGAAACTGAATTTTGGAATACTGACAAAGTTATGAACCTTATGTGGTCCCGGATGTTCATATGGTGTTTCAATTACACAGATGATTCACTGATATTTCTCATAGCCATAGAGTATGGAAACGAATTTTGGATTGCTATGTCAGTTAAGCAGTTAGCTGCTACTGATGAATATGATCTTAAGGTTGCTTGTTATCTAGCAAATCTGTCATTGAAAAAGTATAGTCTTGCTATTCAAAAGTCACGTGTTACTCTCACAAATGCTCCTAGGAGAAAAGAGTCGATTCCATGTCTTACAATTGCAGCAGAACCATGTGGGACAAAGAAAAAAGTGTATTTTCTGCAGCTGTCAGAGTCCAATCTGCCTGAAATCCTGGATCCAACTGTTTCCAGGTTGCAGAGCCAAGTTCTCAAAGTTCTGACCATTAATGAAGAATTTCACCCTCTTTGGCTGTTCAAACACTCACAGATCCAGCACCATCATAAATGCAGACCATCAAAACTGAGTTTTGTAGCAGTACCTTTCTCTGAGGATTTGCAGAAACTCATGCAGAGCCATAAAATGCTGGACAGTAATACAAAGAAACTACTAAGCAGCTTATGAAAGAGTTTCCACAAGAGATCAGGCACATCTGTAGAACTGTAAGCGATAAAGACACTAATCTCTCCCTTAACTGGTAGATCCAAAGAGCCCATCACCAAAATACTTAAGAAGCCACATTCCTCCCTGCAAGATCACAGCAACTTTCCTTTTGCCTGCAAGTTAGTTAATGCTTGTACAAATTCTTTAAAGCCCTAGCAGGACCTTTTAAGCATGGAATGCTTAATCCTTTAATGCTGAGGAGAGTGGTTCTTTCCTTAAGGAAAGCCAGGTCTAAGTAAGATCTTTCAGAATCGGCTGGCAGTCTCACTAGGACAGAAAATACACTGTTGTATACTTGTGTACATATAGAAACCAGGACTGAATATAATAAGCAATTCTACATCCTGCTCTACTAATCCACCATAGAACTTAAAATTCAGGTTTACACTGAAGAAGACGACAGGATTTGCTCTTAATATAAAAGATTAACCCACCCACCTGAAATCCAGAGTTGCTACATCAGCCAGTCTCTAAAAATGAACTTAAGTGAATTTGTAACATATGTACTTTTCAATTCAGATATTTGAAAAGCTCCCTTTTACTTCCACTTTCACCAGTGAATGATGTAGAAGTTCTAGAAGCTGCTGTGCTGACTCCAAACCACCACAACTTCCATCACCCAGGACTGGGCACCTTAAACACCACAGGGTTTGAGTGAGGAATGCAAAACAATTACTACTACCTATTCTTAAATGTACACTTAGTTTAGTTTCCTATGCAAGAAAGAGAATGACTTCTGTCCCTTTGCAGAATTACAGTAATGTAAATATCAGCACTGGAGACTTTTTCACTTTCTCAATTTTATGGAAGCCACTTCCCTCAAAGTAGTTTATTTATTATGTTGCCATTCTGCAAGCCCATGTCTAGAAAAACTGTAATGTGTAAATATTAAAATAATATTTTCTAAGTGCTGTAATTTTTCAAGCACCTTGATTGGTTTAAACCATTCAATTTATGGGAAAGAATATTTATTTCTGTTGGTCCTGGCAAAACTTGTATTTTCCATGTTGCAGCTTGACATCTGAAATACACTTAGGGAACATTATATTACCCTTTACCTGTAATTAAAGCATTTGTTTTACTTTCTCCCCATCACAGCCATAAGCCTTAACATATTTTAAAATATTAGTAAAATAAGAGAAAATAAAGGCTGCCTTTTTTTTTTTT
>VYXD01004016.1:341423-352914 GCA_013397195.1 Hylia prasina
TATTCCAAGATCCAAAATTACAGGAATGATTTGATAGTGCAATATTTTCTTATGGAGGTTCTAGTAAGATTGAATTTATGATTTATCACACTGTACTACCCCACAATCAACACAACCTCTGAAACTGCAAGATCTCAGCAACATTTAAAGAGCAGTTCTGTCAGGGTCTATGAAAGCGCTTTTTCCTTTGCTTTTGAATGGCGAAAAACCATAAAGGATATCACATCAATGAGTGGATTAAACCAAAACAAAAGCAACTGAACCAATGGGGAAAAAAATTACATATCCTATCAAGCCATGAATAATGTTAAATTAGACCAAAAGCAGAATCTGGAACAACCAGTAATAAAACAGAACATGCACAACAGTGGGAAACCTGCCATTGATATATTTTGTAGCACTGAATGTACAAGGGCTCAAGTTTGAATTGTGTAGCTACTAACTAGTTCATTGTACTTCCTCTGAGCTTTAAAAATATTTTCTTAAGCAGAACTAGCCAAAGAATCTTCAAATACATTTGTTTTGAGTACTGCTAATTCAATGCTAACACCAAACCCAGGTTAAAATAATACATTCACATACAGATCTGGAGATTGTGTATGACATAATTGTCCATGGAAAATTGAGCAGAACATCAGGAATTTAACAAATCTGTTCTTCAGTCATGTTAGAAGTGTGAAATCTGACCAGAAAAGCTTTCTTTACAAACTAATTTTAAAAGACATTAATCTCTTTTTTCTACTTCCTGCAAAATTTCAGGAAAAAACCCCCACTGCTATTACGAAGTGGGACTCCCTGGAGAAAATGTACATACAATGTTTACAATTACCAGGGAAAGTCCACTGCAGATTGAATTTATTACTTTATTAGTAGAAATTCAGCAGCTGAACTAACAAAATCAAGTTGAGTGTTGATTCTTTTTAATAACTGCCTCTTAAATCAGTAAATTCCATGGCAGAAGTAAATTTTATTTCATGTTACCTATCTGTACTTCCAATGCCAGTGCAGGAAGTTCATAAATATGAATCCTCAGGAGGCTTACACGCATCACTGAGAACAGTAAAATGAATGGTTACACATCTGCAGTCTGAACTTTGAGATGACTACAAGCAAATTGTGAATGCGCATTTTTCAAATGATTGCGCCCATTATTTTCCACTGACTGATGACTGTTGGCAGAAATGAATAATACATTTTAATATGTAGAGGTTCAACAGTCACAAGTACAGAGAGTACATATGTGTATATATCCATCTTCTCTGCATATATAATACTAAAGCTGCAGGTTTTCATCTGTTTTTTATACTTAAACATCAAATAATTTATAATGCAGAACTGTAAAATATATATAGAACACTGCATCAGTGTAAAAGTACAAGTGCTGTTCAGCATTTCTGTCAATCCTCCATTAAGCCTAGATTTGAGACCGAACCAAAGACTTACATGGATCAAGTCATGGTCACTTGGAACACTGAGAGACATAAAATGCTGTGTTATTTCACGTCAAGATTATCTGCAGCTGTCTTCATCATTTCAAAGAATATGAGTGACAAATACAGTGCATTCCACAATAAAGCCAGTGCTTATGCCCTTAAATTCGGGAGGCAACTGCTGAACAAGGACTGGGAAATCAGCTGACCTGAGTCCTGAGGTATTTTACACAACCAGTACACTGCTAATGTACAAGCAGAAAACAGACGTGTAACTAACTTGCAGTAACATCTTCAAACAAGAAGGAATTACCTATTTGAATACTGATAATGTCATGCTTTGCATGTCTACATTCCCTATCAGGCTTTGTAACATACCATAAGCCACTTCTCAAGACATCAACCACTACACGTTCTGTATGGAAATACAGAAAACAATGAAAATTCAAACATAATATCCTAAGTAGTGACTGAAAGTGTAAAGCCCATCACCTAGAACCACTTCAAAGCAGCATAAAATTTTAACAAAAAGACAGCATAGATGAAAATGTGGGTGTACAATGCCCTCATATTTCCTGGACCAAGACTTTGCAGATGTGCATTTTAGGAGATTTAAGCAGAACATTTAAGAAGTTAATGGCTCAATATCATTCCAAATCAACTCGAGAAGAAACTGATACATAAAAATATGCATATGCAGTAAAATAATTTGTTATTTTCATTTAACAACTTTTTACTCCAGGTACATTTGTCCACTAATTTGAAAAGTACTGTGCTGTCAAAGCAGTCACAACTTCTAGTCTTTTGGCAAAGGTAATGAATATTCAACATCTGCAGGGCTGTTTGAGTTCATGAACTACAGAAATAAAAAATATGCCTTCTTTTGGTAGCCTAGTTCTTATGTAAAAATCCAAAAATAATACACCCTAGTAACCACATCCACAAGGAACCAGATACTTGGCCCCAAAGTAAGACAGAGCAACACAGGGCTTATGGCAACTACCACTGCTAATGCAGGCTCCAGCACTTATGTTAGGATGAAATCAAGCATAGCAGAGCTCAGCCTTTCCAAATCATGCGTTGGTTTAGGGGGAGGTGGAGGATTCTGTGTCAACGTCTTTAATAAAGCAGATGTGACTCATTGCACTCTCGTTTCAAATCATAAACTGAAGTTTCTCTTCTTTCTCTGAATTAGTGGCAGCAACACTGAGGGCAGCAGCAGTGGGGCAGCCATCCTTCTTAAGTTTTTGCTCAGGACAATTGTAGATTCTGGCCTGGTGCTGCGATGGTAATAGAGATATTTGGAGACAGGGTGCTCCCAGGACACGTGGTTTATTTGCAGGGGTTCTCAACTGCCAGGTCCCAGCTGAGAGGGTCGTTCAGAGAGAGCGTATTTCCTCTTACAGTCAGATTTATCCCATTCTATGTTGAATATTCTGATTTACAATAGCCAACCCATTGCGAGACACAAATCTTACAAGATTTACATATGGCCTATGGGAGCAACAAGATTTACATAAGGCACTACATCCTCAACATTCAAATGCTAATTTCTAGGATACCTTCTTCCTACCTCAACAGTACCCTCCCCATGGGTCTCGGCCTGTCTGAGGTATTGTTCAATATCCTGCCACGTGGTGAAGCCAACTTACATTTCAAAAACTGCTTTCATTTCTATGTTACTTACAGGCTTTATGTTTTCAGGACCTGTTGCCAAACAATCATATTTGTAAGATTTCCCTGTATCACCTTCCCCAACATACAATAATTTAAATTAAATTGTATTATTTGACACTGCAATTTTGTTACATAAATCCTGACTTCAGTTTCTCTCCTTAATACCTTGCATTCACCTGGGCTTATTCATCTCATATTCTGTAGGTACTGATCACAGAAAAATATGGAACAAATTTAATCAGTATATCATCCCCATAAAGTGGCATTTTCTTTTCACTGAAGAACACATTTCCTTTATAAGTGTTGTTTCAATAAAATCAAGTAATCTAAAATATCTTTGCTTAACACACTTTTCATGTTGAAAGCATCTGCTAGACCAAGTTAGGGTTTGAGGTTTTTTAAATTATTATTATTTTTACATGGATGCGTAAAAGGAATGTTTTAAACACTTCCTTGCATCTTTCCTCTTCCCTTTTAAATTACTCAACCTAGATTCAATAATAGTCTGGAAGAATTTCAACACCTTGTAGCCCCACAGTGGCCTGCACAATTATTTCTAGAAATATCCTGGGAAAGAATTAATGCCAAACAATGCTCTTAAGTTTGCAACATTCAAATGGTGTATTCAAAGTTAGAAATTTAGAACTTGCCTTATTTACATTTCCCTGCCAAAATCCTGCGTTCAGTCCCACGATGATTTTTTGCGTCATGTGATTACATTACATGTAATTATACATTCAAGGGAAAACTCCCATGTAAGTGGATTCTCTGCTTCAAGGGCCACAATATGCCAAGTGTATCCACCATTTGTGTGGAGTCTAGGCACCATCCTGCTCTCTTGTGGGAGGCCTGTTTTCTCTGCAACAAGGTTCAAACCACTTTCCCATTCTGTCTTCCAACTACACTCTTTTTTATTCTCTCCTTTTTTATTTCTGGGCTGTGAATTCCACTGCCCCATCCTTTGTGCCCTGAAACTGACTAGAATATCTAAGAGCTAGACTCTAGCAAATTCTGACACTCCAAATTTCACAGCAGAATTTTCCATTGACACACGGTGAATTCCACTAACATTCAGGATGGGGGGCAGGTGGTGGGCAACAGTGGATAACCAGCATTACACCTCAATTTGGAATGTGAGCCAGCCTCATGAAGGGCACATCACACAGAGCATGTATCTGTGCACATGGTGCCCCCACGGACCAAAAGAACCACACCTCAAACTCAAAAAACCAAACCTTGAACTCAAACAACTTACTCCAGAACTCCTGCTCCTTTTCACTCAAATCAATCCACTTTCATTTGAGCCTACTTTATAAATAAAATAAACAGGACAAATACTATATGCATATATTACAAGTCTTTACTTTTAAAGCAAAAAATATTGACAATACTAAAAAAAAATTATCATTTCTACTGCAAACATTAACTTTTCTCTGACTTAGAAATGACACTTGACCACTAACATCTATGCAAATATTTTCATTTTGATAAAATTGAAATGAAGACAGTAAAGACACTTCACAACTTTTCATACTTTATTCTGTAGACATAGACTATGATGTTGTTTGCAACAATTCTTAGAAGTTAAAACAGTGTAAACAATTGTAAATTTAAGCACTGTCAAAAGAGAACCTTTAATTCCAGTTACAGTTTGGTGGAAACTGGAATATTCAGTGAAAAACAGCTATATTAATCCTGAGAGACATCTATGCCCCTGAAGAATGCTCTCTTCTGTTGCTGTGGTTATTTTGCCATTTGAGAAACAGACTGCAATTGCACCTCTGCAGGTATACAATGCTATCCTATATAAAGCAGTTATCCAACATTATTTGTTTAAAATGTTATGAGCACCAGAAACAACCAGCACTAGTGTTCAGTTTTGCAGCTATTAGCACTGTAATATAGTGTGGGATGAGTACTATGGAAGTAGTACTATTATTTTAAGCTGAAATTTTGTAGTGTCTTCAGAGATTCCTATAACCCTTAGAAAAAAAAATTAAAGTATGTTAAGGAAATTACTTGCTACCTCACTACATCAAAACCCATGAAGTTACCAAATTTATGTGCATGAGCACATTTCTTTGCTCATATTGATTTTGATGCAGGGACTAATTGAAGGATCCCAGTTCAGTGCTTTGCAAAAGGTGATCTGTCATAAGCAGGGCACACCCAACCTACTCAGAAATATCAGGTGTGCATTTTCATTTCTTGTATTCCCACATCCAGCACTTAACTAGCCTAAACTTATTTAAAATTTTAGACTGCTGAAGCCCTATAGCAAGCAGAAGATATCATTGCAGCTTTTTTTCATGGAAGCTCATCAGTAATGTCCAAGTGTTTCATAAACATTCCTCAGTTTGTTTACAGTCTTTCAGGGTTACAAGATGAGACAGCATTATCCCCATCCAGAAACTGGGAACAAAGGGGCTTACAGGAAGGCACATAAAAACACAGCAGAAGGGCCAGAACAACAAGGATGGGAGCACACAGGTGTTCCTGCCTATCTGCCCACATCTCCAGACTGCACTGGTCACTGCCAGAAGTGGGAGGTGGCTCTCACTGCAGTTCACTCTGACACCAAAAGAATCAATGAAGACAACCTAAACACCAAAGCACACATTTCATGGCTACAGCCTTGCCATGTTTTGGGCTGTGCTTAGCAGCGTGCAAGGCTACCAACACAGAGCCAGGAACCCCCTAGCCTCCTGTGTACGAATTATAACAAAGTTTCTTCTCTTCACAATGTTTCACAGAATCACAGAACTGCCGAGGTTGGAAAGCAGTTCTGGAGATCATCTAGTCCAACCCCTTGCCCAGGCCTCAGCTAGAGGCCATTGCCCAGAACTGCATCCATGTGGCTTTTGAGTATTTCCAAGGATGGAGAGAGACTCCACCACCTCTGAGAAACTTGTGCCAGTTCTTGGCCACCATGACAAACTGTTTCCTCAGGAAGGCTACTGATGACATCAAGCTGATAGTGCAGTTGATACTCCTGAGGGGTGGGATGCTATCCAAAGAGACCTGGACAGGCTCAAGATGAGGTTCAAAAAGATCAAGTTCAAAAAGATCAAGTGCAAGGTGCTGCACCTGGGTCAGGGCAATCCTCAGTATGTCCAGGCTGGGAATGAGGCATTGAGAGCAGCCGTGCTGGAAGCACTTGGGATGCTGGTGGATGAGAGGCTGGACATGACCCAGCCATGAGCACTCACAGCCCAGAAAGCCAAATGTTCCCTGGGCTTCATCCAAAGGAGCGTGGGCAGCAGGGGAGGGAGGGGATTCTGCCCCTCTGCTCTGGTGAGACCCCACTGCAGTGCCCAGCTCTGGGGTCCCAGCACAGGAAAGACAAGGACCTGTTATATCAAGCCCAGAAAGGGGCCAAAAAGATGATAAAAGGGATAGAACATGTCCCCTAAGAGAATTGGGATTGTTCAGCTTGGAGAAGGCTCTGAGGAGACCTCATTGTGGCCTTTGGTAGCTGAAGAAGGCCTACAACAAAGTTGGAGAGGCATTTTATACCATGACTTGTAGAAATAAAACCAGGGGCAATGGTTTCAAACCAAAAAACCACCAGTTTAGTTTGGATACTAGGAACAAATCCTTTATTGTAGGACTGGTGAGGCACTGGAACAGTTTGCCCAGAGAACTAGTGGATGTCCCACTCTCTGTTCCACACTCTGAGCCTCACAGTTTGAAGGTGCTGGAGCTATTCAGCATAAAGAATGAATCCTCTTCATAACAAAAATATTAGGCACTGTTTGATTTCTACATCACAAAAAGATGCTGCTACTGTCAATTTGCAGTTCTCTACTATATTTTCTTCTTATTTTATACGTGAAAAGAATTAGATAATTTATTCAAGATCATGTGTGGCTGAAACCATGCTTAGCTTGCATTCTTGTACAGCATCCAGTGAACTAAGGCTGTTCTTTTTCCTCATAAAGGTGTCAAGGACAGGGGTAAGAAACACTTCTTTTAAAGAATTCTTTGATGAAAGATGAGAGAATATTTTATTTATTTCAGTTTAACCATTTATCTAGAAACAAAATATTTTCTTGGCAGACAAACAAGGCATAGCATTCCACCAGGCTCAGTTTCACCTTACTCCTCTACAGCATATCTCATGTCACAACATACTCTTTTTTAGAGTCTATTTTGTACTCCTCTTTGTCTGAAAGTATTACTTTTATCTGAAATATTTTTGTGGCATTAAAAAAATGGCACTAATTAATCCTTTTATGTTCTAACTTTTGAGCCATGTTTTCTCCCTTGTCTTTGGTAAATGGCATGGAAATTTCACAGTAAAGGAATTAGATACCTGATGGCTATAGACTATATCCTTAGATACAGATCAGTTTTACTGTTTTCTGCAGGAGTTATTGGTTGGGGTGTCTGGTTTTTTTTTTGGTTGGTTGATTGGTTTTTCATGAGGAAAGAAAATCAATTTCTGCATTAAAAAATTACTAAAATCTGATGTGAGAGTATTCCTGTTGCCAAACTTCACTCATACAATATAGTACCTTAATAAGAAGGTTCACTGACTTAATTTTCAAGCATATGGAGTAACTTAACAATTAATCTGACAAACCAAAAATAACCCTTATTACACAAACTAAAAAAAAAAATCCCCAACCAACAAAAAAACCCCACAAACCAAAACATGAAACTCTCAGCAATACAAGAATCTTCCTTAAAATTAAAAAAAAATTACACATTTCTTCTCTTAAAAGTATTTTAAAATCCTTTTAACAGAGTTGGACTGTGGTTTATATATTATAGTTATTACAGTATTATAGACCTTACTCTTACTGCTGATATTTCTTATCATTCATATAATTTTACTTCCCCCCCCCCCAAAAATTGTACTCCAGATTCAATGTTTTGATACAGAACATTTTAAAATGCTCACTTTCTAACATTGCTCCTTTAACCCAGTCTCTGGATTTTAACACTAGCAAAAATGTATGGCCTGGATATGATGGTTCTTTAAGGCTGAACTTAACGATCAATTTTGGAACAGGAACTATAAAATTAATTTTTGGAGTGGAAATTTGCCAGAAGCCTCTCTGACACTCTACTGCCCTTTCTATAATTCCTTACAGAAGGGAATTAAATAGTGAAACAGTCAAACTCCATGGAAAAGCAGACTACCTCAGAAGAAAGAATAAGGGATGCAGAGCATCATTCACCAACAATGCTGCAGGAGGCATGAAGTGGTCATGCCATGAAGTCATGAATTTATGTCAACATGTGTAGGCGTATCCACAACAGTGCAAATCTACAGAGGACAGTTAAATATAGCAGTGGAGACAGATGAAAGCAGACTTCAGCACGGTTTAATAATCTGTCCAGAAGGCTTGGAAAGCCCTCTCTTAAGTCTAGGCTGGCATGTCTTCACATCACAAACAGATCAAAGCAATTACAGAGCTGTCTGCATGTCCTGCAATCACACCACTCGACTGCAGTGTAGACACATCCAGAAATAGTGCTACTGTAGATATGTTCATCTAAAAACTGAATTTGCAAAAAGCAAAGCCTGGAAGCATACTGTAAAGCATATGGGACCTGATGAGGACCATATGCTGGAGAGAGTGTCCATTTTGCTAAACCTCATTAGCTGGAATTGTGCTAATTCTTCCCTCCACACAACCTGCTTCCCGTGTAACCCTGGCGGACCTCCTTTATTCCTGTACCATGTGTTGGCTGGCCTTTCCTATGGGGATTCACAGAGTGAGGCCAGATTAACCTGAACCTTCAAGGACAGCAATTCACACAGCTTTACTGTCTGAGGAAGAGACACCATACTCTCTACAGGCAGCTGGGGGCAACCTCGTGACATGTAAACAGCACTCATTCCTCTCCATTCCAATGCAGTACCAACACTGGGTTCTGAAACCCTAACCCAAGCAGACATATTAGTTACCTACTGATTCAAGGCCAGTCATTTCAGAAGAACATCAAGATAAAAATGCCTTTATCTGTTAGTGCTGCTAACACGGGCAGAACTTATGTGATGCAGAAATCCAGAGCTGATAAAATCCTACAAATTCAGGACCTCCTCTCCTCCAACAGTGGTTAGCTGCATGGCAGCAACACTGCAACTACTCTACTGGCTCTAGCCTCTGCTGGCTACAGACTACAAACCACAACAGACACTGCATCCTCTCAAGGCTGTCTTACTACCACTTGTCCAGCAAGTGACTAAGGCCTCCACACATGTTCTTAAACTAACTGCACAGTGAACGATTCACTCTGAGGAGATTTTCTGTGCATTTTGCAAAATCATAACCAGAGGACAAGAAGGAATGCAGTCATTCAGCATACTTTTCTGCCTTACCAGGACAGTATAAAGACACACAAGAGCTAACGATTCAGACAATTAAAGATCTGCTAGGAATTGGATCAAAGCAGCAGGGATTTCATACAGGCTAAATTACCACGGCAAGAAGCAAGCTAGTGAAATACATGAAGTTTTGGATACAGTGATAAACGTTCTGTGCTGCTACCTGTCTCTTTGCGGAAACCCTGAGCACATGCACAGTTGTGCTCCAATTAATTGCCTGGACCTGAGCATCTCAGCACTCAAACACAGCCAAACTCCAGTCACCAGGCAGCAGCATTCCAGCAAATTCCACTAAAATGGGAGGAGCTGACTCCATTGAAGACATCCTGCAGACACCTTGACAAATTATAAGGCTGGGCAACCACCAACCATATGAAGCTTAACAAGGGCAGAAGATATATTCCGTACCAGAGACAGGGCAACCCTGGCTGTAAGGACAGACTGAGAGGCCGGAGAAGGAATGAAAGGTTCCATGAAACAGGATCTGACGGTTCTGATCAAGAGCAAGTTGACCATGAGTCAACAGCATGTCCTGGCAGTCAAAAGGCCCAACTGTATCCTGGGGTGCATCAAGTACATGGAAGAATTCCTCTACATTATAAATGTCAATCTGGTACCTACATAAGCAATACCGTCAATTCTTGTCAACAAAAGAAAAATACCCCACATCCTGGGGTGCATCAGGCACTGCATCACCAGACAGGCAAGGGAGGGGATTTTCTTGCTCTTCTCTGCACTGGGGTGGCCTCACCTTGAGTGCTGGGGGCAGTTTTGGGGGACACAATACAAAGACACTGAGTTGTCAGAGAATGTCCAAAGGAGGACCATGAGGAAGGTGAAGCCGTGTGAGGAGTGGCTGAGGTCACTTGGTCTGTTCAGCCTGGAGGAGACTGAGGGGAGACCCCACTGCAGTTACACCTTCCTTGTGAGGGGACGAGGAGGGGCAGACACTGATCTCTTCTCTGTGGTAACCAGTGATAAAACCAAAGGAAACGGCCTGAAGTTGTGTCAGGAGAATTTTAGACTGGATATTAGGAAAAGGTTCTTCATACAGAGGGTGAAGGTTCTTCACCCAGGGAAGTGGTCGCAGCACCAAGCCTGTCAGAGTTTCAGTGTTAACGAGAAACAAATAATTAATGATGTAAGTATAAATCATTCTCCTGGTGATTCCATTCTGTAACTCAAGATATGTTTTTGGTCATGTCCTAGCAACAAGCACAAATATTGTGCTTTATCCAGAGCAGGGCATGAGAGTTTGCAAAATGGTAATATCCTATATATTAACATAACTCGGACACATACCCTAAGACTTTCTGTGTAACAAGAGGAGAAATGAGTACACTAATATTTAGCACAGTAGAATGTGGTCAGGGAATATGACAAAGCTAATTTATCTTACTAGCACTCTTCTGCTCCTGTGCGTGGTATATTTCCCAGATATATTTTACTTCATTTTGTTAGGCACTTTTTTTTGTTTGGTTTTAAAAGCATCTTGGAGACAGCTTTTACAAATATTCAAATTAGCGTCTCAACAGGCTGACAACTTCAATATTTAAAATCTTGAGCCCATTCAAAAGCAGCTCCTGGGATCTTCATAAATTTACTACTGTGACTCAACTGGAACTGACAGCATAGTATACAAAAGACAGAATATTTACATATGAACTTTAGTAAAAGAGAACATGAGGTATGTACATGCACATATAAGCGGTTAAAGTTATTTCCTAATTCTAAAAAAAGAGGCCAGTTAGTATGGCGAGATCCTGCAAAAGAGCTACATGGATGAATAACCCACAGAGAACTACAGCTCCAAATCACAATCACATGCATCCCCCTGTCATACACATCACAGATTCACAGTATGGCTGGGGTTGGAAGAGACCTCTCATTGAACTCAATCCCCCTGATAAAGCAAGCTCACCCAGAGCAGGATCATGTCCAGGCTGGTCCAGCAAACAGACCTCACAATGTCTCTGGGCAGCTTATTCCAAGACAGCTATGCAGTATAGCCTGATTTTCAGTCACAGATGTAAACAAGCTGGTT
>VYXD01004016.1:357243-446002 GCA_013397195.1 Hylia prasina
AACTGCCCCCCGGGAGCTGCCGCCCCGCCAGCGCCGACTCTCCGCGCCCCGCGGGTGCTGCGCGGGGGGGGCGCGATTGCCCGCGGCGTCTGAAAACGCTGCTCCGGAGTCTCCCATGCGAAGCGCGTGGCACCCCGCTGCGCTAAAAAAAATGGAAATTCAGAGCTCGAACCTGAAAATGCGGAGTTCAGTCCGCTCACGTCTTTTAAAATAATACTCGGTGGGTTTGGGGGTAGATTTTTTAAAATTTATTTTACTTTGGGCTGCTGTAAAACCTGGAAAGCCTCACTGGTTCACAGGTTCACGAGGACAGAGGCGGTGGCATCCTTGTGCAGCTTCCCATCGAGCTGGTCCCACCTGCCTTGGCAAGAAACCAGCGTTTTCTCCCACAGTGCTGCTAAAGGTGGTTCTGCACCCCGCCGCTGCAGGTGCTCGATGAGCCGGGCAGGAACCCGCCGGCTTCTGCAGGGGTGCGCCGAGAGACAGTGTCCTCCAAACAGGTTAGCCCGAGGAACGCCCTGCCACCCAGGCGTCTGAAGGCAGCAGGAGGAGAGCAGAAAAGTGAACCTTTGGCTGGGTTTTCCTCTTTGTGATTTAGCCTGTTTTGTTTCCCCCTTGCTTTTCCATAGGCACGTTTTCCATCCTGACTCTTAAAGTGTATCCCTTTATACACCTTTCCACCTTCAACTTAATTTGTGTGCTTTTACCTTTCAAATACAGAAATCTCCAATTTCACTTACCCTGATGAGTGAGGACTCCAAAATCCCGAGAGATGCTTATAGGAAATTTAAGTGAATTTATGCTAGTTTGGCATTTTGGAAAACTACTGCCCACAGACCACACAGCACACTCAGCAGTACCACATGCATGCCCACATCAGTTAGCACATAGCACTGCTCTGGACGAGTGTCTCTGGAAATGGGGAAAACATTTTAGTCTCCGGCTAATTAGGTCTCTGTTCTTCCTGTAGGGATTTCTAGTGAAAGTGCCTAAACTCCTCCAATTTTAATTCTGATTAATCCTAAAACACAGTCATCAGACAGTAACAACCTTGAGAAGCTTGTCATCTGAACCCAGCAACTTGGATGTGAAAGGAAATATAGTCCTCCATGGTATGTTATTTGAGCCATCTGGGAGCTGCAGAATCATGCGTTTTCAGCTTTATTTAATATACTTGGCCAGAAGTGAAAAGATGCTGTATTTCTTTCTTTTTAAAATACATTTTTTAAGATGTGTAGAAAACAAACTTGAATGTGAATTACAGTGATGGATTCTAATGTTTATGTGCAAGGCCAACTATGTCATGCAATACTATCTTAACCACCTGTGCATATTGAACGAGGAGAAGGGAGTACTTTGGACAGGTCTTCTGCTTTCATGTCATTCACTTTTAGGAAAAGGATATTTGGATACTGCACATTTCACACTTGTGCATATATGGCGATAGTAACCATTTGGGGTATTTGTAATGCATTTGATTAGGTAGTTTTATCCAGGAATGTTGATCAGCTGTGTGTGATTAAATGGTTTGAAAGGAATGCAGGTCAGCTCCAGAATACAATGTCATTTAGGAGTATGGCCTGCCTGACAAACAGTGTTGATGAAAAAACAAAACCAAAAAAATCTTATTTTAATTTAGAGTCTGTAAAAACCATTCATATGTCAATAAAGTTTGTAAGATAAAAGCTTGCCAAGCATCTTTGTATGTGTTATATATAATAGTATCTCACTTGGTACTGATAACCCTGTTTGTGTATGTACTCCTGAAAATATTGTTTAAATAAAAATTGCTGACTAAGCTGTATGTAAAAAACCCTTAAATTATGATATACAACTTCAGTTCTTGTAAGAACTCCAGGATGGATTTTTACTGCCAGTTACATGGCCTCATCATTATTTTTTGTCTAAAATAAAATCACAAAATATTAGCTCTCTTCTTGCCGTGTGTGCAGATACAAACATTTGCTGAAATAGTAAAAAGCTTGTCATTGATAACCCTATTCCCAAGGGAGTAAAGTTGTTCAAAAATGTGTTGCCCGTTGTTTTTCTAGTATGTCTGTCCAGGATCATTTAGTGGCTTGTTGAACCTCACTATTCCTACTGGGTGAAGCCAAGGCCAATATTTGTGTCAACTGCAGAGTATGGCTGGATGCACATGAGAACAGACTTATCTGTGGCCCACATCAAGGGCCCATGGCAGCCAGCAGCAATCACGGCATCCATCAATGATCACATACATTGACTTCAATAAACACAAGACAAAACCCTCCATTACTATTGAAATTCTTCTAGGAGATGAGTTTGAGACATTTAATAGTGTGGTGCTTGATGACACTGCTCATGAAGACATGACCACATCATACTTAAGGCACAAAGCCCATGGAGACATTTCCTGCAGGAGATTTTCTGTTCCTATGCAGGACCAATGCTGGTGCCTCTATACTTGTTCCTGGATATGTGCAACAGTCTTGTGAAGCAAAAGGTAGACAGGAACAGAAAGGAGGCAGCAGAAGCCTGGAAGAGACGAGCCCAGCAACATACAGTATATTGCCATTTTTTTCCAGAGCGTTAAGGCTGGGAATCAGTGTTGCACAGTAACTCTTAACAGTTGGCAACCTTAGGGACTTTATGTAATTAATACATATAGGCAGCCTGTGAACTTCCAGATGGTGACCTAGGACTGCTGATATAATATCATTATCATGACACAATTTCTCCACCAAGGAACATCACCAACAGTATCATATTAAGCAAAACCTAGCAATTACAGTGTAAGGGTATCTCCTGAAATAACAAAGAACAAGCTTCAGTTCAGTCAAATGATGAACCATGATGACTCACAGTCATTCAAGGCAGTCATCAGAGGCTTAAATGTTCTCTTAAAAAAAAAATTAAAAGGATTAAAAACACATTTAGCTTTAAGAATCAGTAAAAGCAACTACCATTTTTAGAGCATGACAGAATTTATCTACTGATTTCAAAAGAGTGAGTCCAAATCAGGTGAATTTTTCCTGTCTTCACCTTCAGATTCTGAGTGGAGGTGAACAGGCCACAGATAAGTCAACCATGCATCTAACTTTTGAAAAGCATCATTCCTATTTTTTCCCACCTTCAGTCTACCCTGCAATAAATACATAAAATATTTTGCTCAATTTTTTGCTTAATTCTTGGAACCACATAAGAATATAGCAAATAATGGTATAGGCACATTTCTGTTAGGTTGAGAAAATGATGACAATATTGCATAGACTGCTAGAGGTAATGATTTGATGCTTCACCTTGATTATGACGAACGGTACCACACATATGCTGACAAGTAAGTCGACCATCTTAGCTTCATGGAACTGCCACAACTGAAGGAAAATTGAGACTACATAGCTGGGACTGCAATAAAACAGTTGTTTTTCTGCTGTGTTTTTTTGCATTGTTTGCAGTGCTTGTAATGTCTGAACCTGATCTGTTAGCCCACAGTGGGCCAATCTGACATCAGCAGAATTCAGAAATCAAGAGTTTGCCTTGAAAAGAATGCAGATCAGTTCCTCATCCGTAAGAAGAGAGAGGCTTACAAAAACACAATGATTAGTTCAAAACCATCTTTCAGTGCACATAGCTTTGTTTCTGGGATTGGGCAGAAAGTATTTTTCTGCAATCTTAAGAGGCCCATTTAGCTGGCAGTATTGCGGGGGGAGAGGAGACTCAAGCCTGGGCTTTATTAAATGCTTATTTATTTGATCTATTCTGCTGGATAAATCACCCAGAGAATTTCACAATGTGACATCCAAGGTCCTGCTCACACATTTGGCACAGCTGTGCAGAAGAATTGAACATAGTATGTATGGTTGGAAAGCTAGTACATGGCACTACTGCGTCAAAAGGTCAGGGACAATTACCATAATCAGCTACTCTGATTTCTGGCTTAAAGCCGCACAATTCCTGGTTGCACTAGAGAATGTTTTTCAGAAAGTGATCTAATCTTGATTACTACACTCCTAGGATAGTTGTTGTAATAGATCATTAGCATCACAGTTAAATTACATATGCCTTGTCCATCTTCTCATTCAGCTTATTTGAGTTGTGAGATTATGACTTTGCCCAATGTAACTAGGAAGATATCCATTCTCATAGGTTTTCTTACCATCTGTGCATTTACAGTATATTTTCAAGCCCCCTTCCAAAGGTTTTTTGGATAGATTATAAAGGATTTCCTAAAACTTCCCTGATATTTTGACAGTAATACAAGCCCACAACTTTGAATTTGTGAATATTTGACATCACAGATTTTCATTCTGAAAATTAATTTTGTCAAATTGGAAAGCTTCTAAGTGTGATCTTCACAACAAATTACAGATTGTAATGAATCTTTCTCCTTTTTTTCTATCCATCATTCCTCTGCTTTATTTATCAAGACCACCTTTGAATATGGCCACATTAGCAAGTTGCCACAAGGCAAGACAGAATTTGAAGCAATGGATTACATGTCTGCTCCATAGCTGGTGTAGCTCCTTCTCCCTCCCATGCTGACGCCAGATCACTAGCTAGGGGAATGCTCCTGTTTAAGGGGCAAGTGAATTTGCACTCTTGAGAGGATGAGAGCATACACAGAAGCAGATCCCACAAAGCAGCTGAACCTGACCGGTTTTTGCATTATCTTACAGCATTAGAGCTTTGTGGGATCACTTGGCTACTGTTTTATACTGGGAATACATGTGGTTGGCTGTCCAGAGTTACACTCTGCTTTTCCCCATCCTGTATGACATGCATTCTCTGATGTGATCTCATTAGGCAAGAAAAACAAGGAAGAATAGTTGGGTTTTTTAATGTGATGAGAATATAAAGATGTTGTATGGTGCCAATTCAGAGATAAGATAAAAAGTCAAAAGCCTTGGAGTTTAGGTTCAATGTCAATTTACACATATCCTTTTCAATTCATTAGGGGTATGAATGAGTCATTAGAGGAAATCCTGACTGGGGAACACATTAACTTGGATTAAGACCAAATATTATGTTTCACTTTAGCCTCAAGCAAAATCTGTACCACCATAAACTTATTGTAAGAGCCAGAAGTGAATTCCGGTCACAGCAACCCTGTGAATTAATAAAAAACTTTATAGCTTTAACCAGTACACCATTACTGATTTGACTGTTTTGAAGATGCCTCAATTAATAACATTATTTTGAGAAAGTTTAAGTCCATGCTTACTGTCAATCCCTTGGCAGAAGACTCTATTTCCTGAATTAGATCAAAGCAAGACATTTCAAACAGTCTTTAAGTAATTGCTAAAATAATGATTAAAAAAACACTCTAGAGAAAATACTCTGTAAACCAGATGACTGTAATAAAGTCCTAAAAGGAAGGCAAAATCCCATTAAAAAGTTAGGGCAGAAAAGCTTCAGCTTTGGGGGGTTGACCAGTGTATTGGGGCCTGTTATTTCTCTGCTGAACTGAAGAATTCTACAGTAACTGTCTGTGGAGGGAACTCAGGGGACACAGAGAAAAACAAAGTGTTTCCAAGCGCTTAGAGAGGTGGCTGCTTCCTGTTTTCTTGTCATACTGAATCTCAGGCAACACATGCAGACATGCAGTTGCACAGACACACACATCTATCTGCATATCTACCTATATGAAAAGAACTCGACAAAATGGCAGCTAAAACTAGCCCTGTAATAATTTCTTCAGGAAGTTAACATCAGTTCTTTATCCTCCTTAGTTCGCCCAGAACAGAGGGGTCATTTGCTGGTTAGCTCAACAAATGAGAATATATAGTGGCCTGCTTTGGTTCTTGTAAAAGTAAAGGTGCAAACAGCGGCCACACTACTCCCATTACAGACCACTCTCATTGTGATGCCTTCTTAAACAACCTTTAAGAAGATTTCTGTCATGATCAAAAGCACTGTTTTAGGTAAAAATAGTATCAGAGTTTCAATATATGGAGAGAGATTACAGCAAATAAATGTGGCATTTACACAGAAGGTTGTGTACAGGCATGTTGTGTGTGAGCGTCAACACCAGGCCAGAGCCACCTTTAGTAAAGGTGCTGCTTTGTCCTGGAAGAAAACCAGTCCACCTGTAGTATCTGATCATTCCTGTGATCATATATTGAGAGTTTTCACCTTCTCAGTTGCTGATAAGATGCTTCTGAACATTAATGTTCACATAAGGAATAAAAATTTCCATTCAAGTGACTTCTTATTTGGCAAATCTTTTTTTTTCCGGAGCTTATTAAAACCACCTGTCTGCCTGAGCTTCCATCTGTAAGACTGGAAATAGTTCTGTGAAAAAAGAAAAACACGAGAGAATTTTTCTTTCCTATACCATAATTAACATTTCAAATTAAAGATTTTTTTCATATTAGTATACATTCCTACTGGAAAAGGGGAAATGTCTTATGAATCTTCAAGCTGACTTAACCTGACTGCTTTAAGGCTGATTTCTGTACAATCACAGAACCTTAGAATAGACTGGGTGTGAGGGGACCTCAAAGGTCATCTAGTTTCTGCCATAGGCAGGGACACCTCCCACTTGACCACATTGCTCAGGGTCATCCAGCCCAGTCTTGAGCATTTCCAGAGACAGGGCATCCACAGCTGCTTTGAGCAACTTGTTCCAGTGCCTCACCACCCTCACAGCAAAGAATTTCTTCCTAATACCTAAACTAAACCTGCTCTCTTTCAATCAGAAACCATTCCCCCTTCTCCTGTCAATACATGCTCTTGGAATACATTCCTCTCCATTAGGCTCTCTTCAGGTAAGGGAAGGCTGCAGTTAGGTCACCCCAAAACGTTCTCTCCTTCAGGCTGAACAGACACAGTTCTCTCAGCCTTTCTGTGTGGGAGAGGCGCTGTATCCCTCTGATCAACCTGGTGGCCTTGCACTGTACTTGCTCCAACAGGTCAATGTGCTGGGGACCCCAGAGCTGGACGCAGCACACAAGGGGGTCTCATCAGAGGGGAGCACATGGCAGAACCACAGGAAAACCTGCTTTTCTTACCTTGTACAGAGGCAGTTACAAACAAGCTTCCAGACAGCATCTTCCTGTGTTCTTTCCACTGTTGGTTTCTTCCACTGTTGTAATTACCTCTTTGTCATCTTTGATATCCAACAGATACCTATTTAAAGTATTGGGAACTAAAGATGAAACAATTTATGTTCTTTTTTCTGTCCTACTCTGCCATTGCTACTAAGTAGTATTTGTCTGCAATGAATAATTCATAAAAGAATAACTATTATCAATGCGTATTAGATTGTGGTGCTCTTTGTAAATACCCTTGACAAGAAGATAAGGACTGTGGAGAAAATAGACCAAAACCTAATTAAGAAACAGCATATTGTTCTTCATGATGAACAGAGCATATTTTAAAAGCACAAGCTGAAATAAAGTCTAAACTAAATCCCTATGAACTCAGAATACCCTCTGAACCTGGAATACCAGTTCTCCCCACATGGTCAATAACACAGAATCAACTTTTCCCTCTCCCAACACTCACACGTGCAATTATGAACCAGCAATAAGGCAATTTGGTAATTATCATTTGAAGTCATCATTTAGTTGTTTTGATACCAAATACGGTTTCTGCCAAAGAAAACTTTGTTCATTATTCAAATAGCATTGTATTAAGCATTTGAAAACTCAAAACAGCAGTCATGTCCCATGAGATTCACAGTTCGTATTGTCAATCCATCCTCTGTCCCGTGAACACTGCTGTGATTTACAAAAATAAGACCAGCAAAAAAAGTCTAAAAACAATATGGGCCAAATAACAGCTGTTTTAAATTGTCATAATTTTTCGAATCAAAGAAAAATGATGGTGATTTACATTCGTGAAGATTCCAACTCTGATCTTTTATTTTCTTCCTTCCAATATTTCATAAGGAGGATAATAGTAGCCAATGTAACACATCTTGCATGGTATTCCCATTCTCTTTGTATTTATCCTACTAGTATTGTGTACTACACTAGATTTATTTTTCTCTTTTCTCCAGTTGTTTCTGTTTCTCCTCCTCTTTCTTTTGTGTCTTTTCCCTTGATATATTATTGTTATTTGAAATGGCAAAGAAACAGGTTCCATTTTTTTTTTTTGCTCCAGAAGAAAACAGATTTATTTGAATCTCTCTGGACAACATGTTCCCTGTGCATGGGCCACCATGCAAGTACCAGCCTCTGCACTGTGTGACAACTCCGTTGTTCTAGACACTGGTTGTTATTGTGGTGTGCCTGCCTAACGAGAAAAAATCCAGAATGCTTAGCCTCTTGAGACCTTGGAAAATGAAGATGCAAAATTATATAATCTCTTTCTTCTACACTCTTAGCAATATGAGAGGATCACCAAGGGGTTTGAAACTTATCATTTACTGGAACAGAATCTCCTGATTTCCAAGGAAGCCTTATCTTAGCATTTAGGTGGTTCGTTATATGCAATATATTCTCCCAGTCCAAGAAGTGGAAGCTGGCATGACTGCACTGGGTATGCAAACCTAGCAGATGTTTCCTCCAGAGCTGCTATCAGCTGGTATAGTTTAGAAATGCCTTTTGGTTACTTGAAATGGTTTGGGAACTAGCCTTGGATCAACATGAGAATCAAGCTATCCAGCCCTCCTTCCCCCACACCCCTTCGTGTGATTGACAAGCCCAAATTAAACATCTCAGACAATCTGCACAAAAAATTAGTTTAATCCAGAAACCTGCTCAGTCAGATGCTCTATCTGTACTATCAGAATTTGTACAGCAATAGGCTATCATGTCCCTCACTCTTTGGGGGATTATCCTGAGCCAGGTATGGTACATTGCAGTTACGAATCCTAAAGACTCACAGGGTCATGGGTAATCCTCCATTAGCTAAAACAGGCCATCCCCTGGCCAGCCAAAAATCCCAAGGTGTTGTTTTTTTTTTTTTGACAACTCTTGCTTTTTGGATGTCTATTTTAAATACTAAAGCATGAAAAGGCAAAGTTTTGAACCTGACCTAAGAGTCTGAGGTTAGTTCTTTCACTTCGGGATGTTACCAGGAAAAAAAAAAATGTAAGTGGAAGTGTGATCACTGGAGATCATGGAGGTAACTGTGACTTAGCTAAAAAGGATTTGTGAACTTCAAGGATAAAATAGACAAAATAAGAGTAATTGTGATCTGCACTGATGTGTGCCAAAATCCTGCCATTTGAAGCCACACAATTTAAGAAAAGCTGTGGAATTTGCAGTCTCAGTACCTGTCAAGATTATAGACTGACTTCATAATTTTTTTTCCAAACATAGGTTAAAACAAGAAAGTGGAAGGATTCCTGAAAGCAGGAAAAGGAAGGCACAATTAGAAAAATACAAAACATTTAAGAAAGGGATTTTACTGAGTCCAGTGTGAGTGGGTGAGAATTTGACTACAGCGTATAAGAGGGTTGGGAACACAGTCAGCAGATTCAGAGAGAAAATAGGTCAGAGCAGTGTTAACTGCAACAAAAATTCCTTCAAGGAATTTCAGGCCATATGGAGTAATTATAAAATGTATTCACAGAATTATAGAATATCCTGAGTTGAAAGGAATCCATAAGGATCATCCAGCGGCTAGGCCTGTACAGGATAACGCCCAAAATCACATCATGTGCCCGAGAGCAATGTCTGAACACTACTTGAACTCTGTCAGGTTAGTGCTGTGATCACTTCCCTGGGGAGCCTGTTCCAGTGCCCAGCCCAGTGAGGCTGCCCCAGCTCAGAGCAGAGCAGGACAATCCCCTCCCTTGCCCGGCTGTGATGCTGTGCCTGAGGCACCCCAGGACATGGAGTATTGTCCTTTTGTTGGCAATAACTGGGAGCAGTATTCATGCAGGCAAATAACTGACATTTATAAGGTAGAATAATTCTTCCACGTGTTTCTTTTGTTGTTTATCTATATGAAAATCCAAAACTGTTGCCAGTGTCAGATTTTTCTCAATCATCTGCTGTGATATTGCATAGAAACAGCAGATGTCCCTGCATGAATTTGCTGGATGAATTTTCAATGCCTTATTGATTTAAAGGAAATGGTAAAACATTTCATGCAGTTAAATATGAAGTAATCCTGACCCAGCAGTGAGATGCCTATCTCTGGCATTGTTCTTCTCCTTGCCAAACATTTTCTCAGCCAGCTGCTATTTTAGATTTAATATCCTTGACTTGGCATATCCTTTCTTAGTTTGCACTATTTAAAAAAAAAAAAAAATTTCCCTCCCTAGTTTATGCCATTCTCCTGTATGGAATAAATAAATTTTTAAAAAACCAACCCCAAGCTCAAAAAGAGTATTACCAGGAAAAAGCTAATGAGCAAAATAACCTCATCTGACCCCACATAACTATGCAGATAGTTGCTGTTGAAATGAAACAAAAAATTATTTGCCACACCTAATTTCCCTGATAATTTCTGTAACAGACATGATCAATTTATCACTCATCTTGTATCTCCTTCTCCTACTTTAGCTCCTTTCATTTTGATGTATAATTTATGGAATCCTGCCTTTCCATACTTTCACTCCATATTTATCCTCCATTTTCCCTCATGGTCAGAATCACAACATTATGGCAAGAAATGGCAACATAGACAAGCCACTTAGATCTGAGTTTCTACTTCACTCTGACTGCAGAATGGCTTAGGCTAAATGTGCTAGGGAAGCATAGAGTGTTTGGTGAGCAAGCTGCAGAAGAATTAACTCCTAACCTACTTCAATTATTCCATCAACTACTCCATCAGCAACGGACAAGACAAGTTCATCATATGCTTAAATATTCATGTTCATTAGGAAGCACTGTATAGCAGAGCTGGAGTCAAAGGAGATTTCCAACATAAGTAGTCAGAAATACAGAAGGTATTACATATATTGTGAACATCATGATACACTGACTACTGTCCCACTAGATAAGTGGATGAAGGTTTGTGGTCAAAGTTATGGTTGTCCATAGAGACCTCACTATTTTTAAGATTTTAAAGAAAATGTTATACAGAAATAATAGGAATCTTTGAGTTCTCTTCATCAGCCATCTACCAGTGGGAGAATTTTAGTTTATCCTGTTGGAATATGTTTGTGCCTTAAGATAATGGAATAATGGATTTTATTTAAATGGGTGAAACATACAGTAACAGCTCCAACTTCTATAATAGATAGTACCATTCAATGTCTGAAAAATTACCTACTAGTAATTTTATATTGCTAATTCTTGTTTTATTTTGTTGTTTTGACACTGCTTTTCAGAGTAAACTGCACACTGTCAGTAAATCCATGATTAAGAGAAGTGGCTTAACTAAGTTAAAACAATCCTTTTCAGCATGCTTCTCTCTCTCATAAAATATATTTTAAGAAGATGTACAGGATTCAAAGTAGTTTGTTGAAGTGTTGAAAGATCCCACACAGAATGTAATTCTGGCTCTAGTGAAAAGAAAAAACCAACATTTCCAATGGCTTCACTTGGGGTCAGGATTTTACTTGAAAGATGTCATGTTTCCATATGGCAAAAGTCAACTCGTTTGGCCCTTAACTGTGCTTGCTTTTTGCATATCTTGTGAAACAGGTACCCATAGAGTTCAGCTCTTTTTGAGGGATTCAGAGAGTGCAAAACCTGCTAAAATAATTTTTAAAAAAAGTTTTATTTCATATAGTTCTATACTTGTGGAATTAAGCTGTTGCCACTGTTGAAAATAAGATACGTTCAGGTTTGTATTAATTGGGTTAGATTTCAGCTACTCCTGTAGTATCAAGTCTCTCAGTTCTGCTGTCCAGATAGGCTTAAAAACAATGCTTTATTTCAGAGTGGAATAAGCCTAGGCTCATTTATTTTCTTTTAGATTTATGGAGGAAATTATGTGGAAAGACAAGAAAATGCAGATAGTTGATGGGAATACACACATATTTATTCCACCAATGTGTCATTATGGAAAACCAAGGAATAAGTTGATCACCACTGGGGGTTTTTTGGGTTTTTTTTCTGGTGGCTTTTTGGTTGGTTTGGTTTTGGTTGGTTTTTTTCATGTTTTTGATGGTGTGGCGTATTTTCAATCTACATAAAGCAGCATACAATCCCACACAACTAGAGGTATAAGTACCTATAGGCCTTGTTTAGTCAAAACAAATTATCTAAAACACATATCCTTATGAAATTTAAGAGGCATAAAAGAATAGGTGGGTGCTGTTCAATGAGATGAGTGTTAGAGAAATGCTGACAGATTTTTAGCTACAGGAATATTAGGGACCCATGCCATGGTAATAGGATAAGCTGTGCAGAGAGAGGATTAAGCTGGATAAGCCTCTCTCCTTACGCATGAAAGAACACCTTTATAAGTCAGTGTTTTTCTCAGTTATAATCCTTGAAGTCTAATTCATGAAAAGTTTATCACGTAAGTTTTCAGCCAAGGAGACCAAGAGTCTAAAAAGTAGGGCAGGAGTTAGATCTATCAGCTAATGTTTGAACATGCAAATACAGTCATTCACTTTAACAAGGAAATTTTGTGGTAAATAAAGGACAATACATCAGACCAATGTTTTCTTTACTGCAATGATTTTTGCTTTTACATAAGAAGAGCAAATGCAAGCACCTGTCCCCTATGATGAGCTGAAATATTTGAAGACCCTAATGGCTGGGTGCATTGCACATGTTGTTACTGGAGATGACTAGAAACAGCAAAAGGAACAACATATTTACTTGCTCACCCAGCTTCCCTCCTGAAACATTGATACGCCTCACTGTATGAAGGGATTGCAAGCACAGAATTTTCATACTTTCTGGTCAGCTGTAGCAATCACAGCAAACTGGTATGCCTCTGGAAAATCAAAACACCATGGAAATGCCATGGAAAGTTCACCTGTCCTTTGCATTCACCTTTTCTAAAAGTATAAATATCTAGCAACATTATCCAAAATGTAACTCATCATATCTTTTGCTATATTTTTGGTGAAATTTGATTCAAAGTGAGAAATACATGCAGTAACCAGTAACCAGCTTATTATATATTAGAGAAGAAGGACTCTCTGTGCCTAGGAAGGTAGAGTAACCAGCCAAAGTAAGCAGGCCATAGGCAAAATGGGCAGCAAAATGAAGGAAAAGATACCAAATTAGAAATGCATTGTAGAAGAACTCAAACCAAGGTTGGACAGTATGGAGATAAAAATATCTGTGTTGCTGTTAGAGTGCTACCCTTTGGCATGGGAAATAAGTCTTAACCTAATAAGGACATGAGATTTATTCTCTTTTTCTGTCACCTAGCTTTGCTTCATGCCTGTAACTGAAATAAGTAAAGCTGTTCCATATATCAGAACCAAAATATTTTGTCTTCTAGGAGTCTTCGACAAGAAATTTTCTTTGTAAGTTAATTCTTGTGTGTTACTTCCCCATTTACAATTGCAAATTTGATGTAATTTTTTTCCTGTAAAGATTGTCTTGCTACCTCCTTTATATCCATGAAGAAGAGATGATGAAGTTTGCCTTCTGCTGCTGCTGGATAACTCTCCATTATTTATTTATAACAAATAACCATCAAATTAAATTCTTTTTTGTTGTTGTTAATTTCCCATTAAAAACCATACATGGGAAAATCTTTGATGTAATTACTTTCAATTTCTTAAATATATCAAAAGAATGGCAAAATTAGAACTCAGTTTCTGAGTTTGACTCTGAGAGCATGCCTGTGTGAGAGGCTGCTATGGGCTGGCTGAAGCTACAATGCCTTGGCATTGCAGTGGGCCTGATGTAGCACTTTTGCCCTTCAGCAAAACTCTCAGCAGGCCCTACTGAATTACAGCACTTGACTATCACTAGTGAAATCACTTACAGGGGGGAACAGGCCTGTCATCATCTGCCTGTTGGGGCACAGGCAGTGGGGCTTGCACCTGTGTAGGAAAACACACTTCAGCTTTCTGTCCAGAAAACATTAGGAACATCTTCCATTTGCAGCTGCTGCCTTTAGCATACAACATCACAACACTTTTCTTTACAGTAAACACTATTTAAAACATATCACACAGTTTAACTACCATGTTTCTGTCATAATATTCATTAAAGATAATTTTTTATGTTTAAAGCAAAGTTATTTTGAAGGAGTCAGAGTTTCAGCTAATGTATTTTAATGAATTATGAGGACCATGAAGAAGGATGTGGCAGAAAAGCATAGCACATGATCCAGCTATTACTGACTCTTTCCAAAATGTCAATCCTGAAATAATCTCCTTCATTATTCAGGATCGACATTAAAAATTCTTTTTTAACTCTTCAACCTGAAATTCTCAAATTATGCTTTCTTGACACAGGGCTGCACTGTTAGCAGTAGCACTTAGTTTTCTTCTATTGCTGTAATACTTAATTTCGTATGTTCCAGTTTGGAATATGTCATTGCTGAAGTAAGTAGATCAACATACAACATGAAAAAAACAGTGGATTTCACTTCTTAATGTTTGCTATACCACCAAAACTTTGACTGAAAGAAATTTGATTTCTTCTAAAAAATTGAAGAGCTGGCTTAGAACAATAGCCACAAAATCGGTCACTAGTTCATCTATATAAGACAAAATTCACAGTTTCGCTCTTTAAGCCATATTTTGAGGGCTAGTCCTCTGGTTATAGGTGATGGGTACATTTATTCTTACATGAGTGACAGAACAAGTATATCAAATGAACTGTAAAGACAAAGGCCTCCATTTTCTGCTGACTAGTCGCACCAAAGTCTTTTCACTTGGCACAGGGAAAGCAATGAGTGTCTGGATTTTCTGATGCTTGCAAAGATGGCAAGACTTTCTACCACAGGGTTTGTATAGCAAGGTGGTGTCTATAAGCTATTCCCAGTCACTGCAAAGTCTCCTTGTTGACCTCTTGCTTTATCTGCAGAGACTATTGTTATAAAATCGACTACCCTGGTAACTAGGAGTATCATATAAGAAACAACTGACCAGCTTCAGCTTGGGTTAGACAGAGCCATGGATGCTTTGGTACCATGGATTCTGAAGGAAAGAAAACATTCAGACCCAGACTACATCCAGAAATAACATACTTTGAGTTCCTGGGGGAAGGGGAGGTGGGGGAAACCATGACCTCCTGCTTTGCCTGCTTTTGTACAACTTAAATTCAATCTATAAGAAGGAATGAAACAGTCAGCATTTCAGAAGTTTACCAAATAAATTACTAGTGCCATGTCTATTTGTAATTATAGGTCAGTTCTTAATACTGCTGTAAACCACACATTCCAGGGCTTTGCAGGCACTTAAGAGCATATTTTAATCTCTTTGGATAAAAGAAGCTGCCATTGGCAAGAATAAAAGAAATGCAGACTAAGTCCCTTGGTTCTTACTACAAAATTATGCTTTTGACTATTTTAAACAACTCCCCCGGCATACAAGCTGCATGCCCTCACATACCACCCATGCTAAGCTATTTCTTGTGACAGTTTCAGCTACATTATGGAAATACTCCATGTCATACTGCATAAGAGCACCACACTGACAGTGCTCTCATGATATAATGTCTGGAGAGTATGATAAAAATATCAGAGGCAATGTCTCATAAAAGGCACTCGCTGCTAATGGCTCCACAGATGTGTCAGATCCAAATGTATCAGATCCAAAGAAGCTGGAGGCAAGTTTCAATGGCAGAGGCTTTGCTTCCTATCGATATAATTGATCCTTCTGGATTTTGGAAGTTGTACAAGGACGTAAGAGTTGTCTTTTTCTACTGTATATGCAGTGTTCAAAATTAAGGAAAAAATACATCAATTATCCTTTGTATCAGATGGTATAGGAAGAATGCAATAACAGCAACAAATTCCCACTGGTACACTGAGACATTCCTTTGCCCTGAGATCTCTTACCTCCTGAAACCAGGTAGGAGAGGGCACAAGCAAGACTTGTTCTGGCTTCTGTGGCTCTGTCAGATGCAGCTGTTAGTGGCAGGGAGGGAAGAGTAGAAGGTGCTTCTTGGGCCCACCAGCTTAATGAGGGCTCAGGATCCTCAGTGCAGCTCTTCCTGATGCTCTGCCTCCTCCCTTGCCCAGAAGCTCTGTGCTGTGCTCTGTGTCTGTCACCAGGGCTTTCAGCTGTCACACTAATCATGGTGTGATTCAGCCTCCCAAATGGACATGGCTGGTCGGCAGGGCTTAATCAAGACCCTAAATATTTTCCTTTGTGTTAAGAGAAAGAAGGGCTAAGCTGATGTTCTGGCTCTTATGTTAGACCTACTGAGGCACTGGCCTCAGGAAATAAAGGACAAGATGGACCTTAACATTTTAAACATCCACTTTATCTAGCCAGTGCATATTTAATAATAACAATTTAAAGGAAAAACATGTACTTTCAACTATGTCTGAGTTCATGGAAAATCAGAAGGAAAAAAACAGCTAAGTATTTTTCTACTCTTTGTTCTTCCCCATTTCCAAGTTTTGCTGTCCTGCTGATGAACATCCAGCATCCTGCTGATGTTAATGAGAAGTAGGCCAAATTCTGAAGATTTCATCTGTGTCACAATCTAAATGGTGTGGCATTAAGTGAGCAGTACCATCCTTTTCCAGCAAATATGATAGAGCTCATCCTGAAATGATTGACAAGTTCAGCTTGATGCTATTTGGGCTGCAAATAGATTTGAATTTTGGGTTACTTCAGAAGGCATTAGACAAACAATCTTCCTCTGCTTCTAAGGGAGATTATTCATGTTGCCTGAAATGCTTTTTTTGCAAAGGAGGATGCAGATGTTCTTTGCATTGATGAATGTGTTTACATTCTCATGGGAGGAAAACTTGTGTCTTCCAAGAACTATTTTGTGCATTAAACAAAGTGGAAGACTTTAAAATAAAACAGTTCACAAGCCCTTTTCTAAACTTCCCAGGTATTGGATTGCATGGTGGCTGGAATACACTATAGGGAGCTGTTTACGTCCCCAAAGGCAGACAATGTGACTGAATCTGGAACTGGCAAGTCGTGGTGTATTTTCTCATAACTGAATTGCCATGAAAAAGAGTTGCTGTCAGCCTGCCCAGCCAGCCTGTCATATATTTTCCTGTTTTATTATTTTTTAAAAGTACTCCAAAATGAAAGTACATTGTTTCTGACAAGAGTGAGTTTTGGCACGCTTTGGTTTGGTTTTAAGCACAAAACAGGCTCTGAAATATTAAATGCCAAGTATGAAGGTGTTTTTGTTTGTTGGTTTTACTGCAAGAAAACTCAATATATATTTGCCCTCTTTTTAGACATCAAGTCTTGACTATTATTTTGAACTACTAGAATTTGGGCTTCTGTCATCGGCTATAGCAGCTTTAGAGGTATTTTGTGTCAGTACTTTGATACACAGAAGCTGCAGGACAGGTTTTACTGTCTTATACAGTAAACCTCATTCTGTTCACACAAAATGGCATTGCTACTCAAGGAGAAGCCAGTGTCTGGGGTAAAGGTAGCTGCATATGTTTTGTAGCTTAAATGAGGGTCATAGCAGTAATGCAAATTCTCCTCTAGCAGTGTTGTAACTGGTTTCATAGTGCAGGTGAAAAATTTATTTTTAATAAAATTTATTTAAATTAATACATTTATTGATGCGAATGATTTTCCGTATCATTCTTATTAAACATTTTCAACATGCAGACAATCACAATTACAAAACCTTTTATTCATACACTGTAAATTAAGCATTTCAAATGTGACAGATTAATGTAGGTAAACAATAGCACATACAGAGAAAAAGGATGTTATGGCTTCTGCTGTGGTGATGTTTGTTGGTGGGTTGGTGTCTGAACACATGCAGACCACTGAAGAACTCAGGTCTCAGTGGGTGTAAATTCAAATCAGAAGGAACATTTGTCAGGAGGACTGAAGAGTGAAATTGGGTACTTTCCACATAATGTTTATATTTTTACTTTTGTTGATGCTGCTTCCTTGAAAAATGATGTTGTTTAGTGTGCCCACTTCACCAAGGGAAGGGCCCAGTGCCATTATCCTTTGGAAACAACTACGCTTTTGAGAAACATTCCAAGACAGCATAAACACTGTATAAGCAAAAAAAGAAAACAAGAAAAAGTGTCTTTTCTTTCCCAAACCTTTAATGAAAGGAGTTCCTATATGCACTGGCAAATTAGGAATATAAAAAAGCCCAATAAAAAGGATGAAATCAGAGCTCTATTTTAAAAGCTGGCATGAGTTATGCAGGGCACTGGTGTATTAGGAGAATGATGAGATAATCTTTCACCACCTCTTTTCTTCTCTTGCCTTTTAAAATGTTCTTTTTGAAGCGTCTTATTGTGCCACAAAACAATTTTTATACAAACCAGTATTTTACATTTATTTCACACAGCAGTGACTCTTTTGCTTGTCTCATTTTACTACAAAACATTAAAGGAATTATAAATGTGCAGCATCACCAGTTGTTTTATTCTTCTGCCATGAAGGAGAGAAAATTAATGTGCACGAAATACATTAGGCAATAAAGAGAAGAAATGAAGAGCAAAGGTACTGGAAAACCTCTTGCATAACAGGCCAGAGAATAATTAGTGGAGCTCATCATTTTCTAACAAAGAAAAAATCATGAAATTTGATTTGATTTGATGAGTATAGGTGAATTTATGCTGTTAAAATTTGAAATCATGGCTCAAAGGAACAAATTATTCACTTATTATAATTATTATTATCCACTTAGATTTAAAAAAAATTACAGCAATCCATCCATCAATCTAAGTAAATTGTCTTTTAGAGGTAAAATAACTACAGCAATTTTTAAAAGACAGGTTGAAAAGATATGGTGAGAAATTTAGATCCACAAGAAAAAGCAGAATTTTCAAAACCACCCAGATTATGGGTATTGTTTTGAAAATCTAGAGTTGCTTCACTTAAGCATTTATCGCTAACACATCATCACTTTTTGTGTGTGTAATGAGCCAAGACTGTTTGCAATCCATGCCACAGAAGAAAATAATGGTCTGACAAAAGACAGAAAATTCTACCATTCAGAGTATAATCAATTAATACAGTTCAACTAATTTAAAGAACTATGTCAGCTAAACGTCCCAGAATCTTCTGCCAACGGCAATTTTTTTTTTTTTTTTTTNGATTTTAGCTTTAGGGGCTTCTTGCTACAAAGACTTTACACAAATTTACACAAAGGCACAGTCGACACAAAGATAAAATCCAAGGCCCTAAGGACAGGAAAAGGTCATTTCAGTGGCACACAAAAGCAGTTAGTTTTTAGTTTGTTATGCTTTGTGACTAACAACAGCAGCACTGTAAACTGAACTTCTGCAATCCCCTCATTGAAGTGCATGCCTGAGACAGAGAAATCACTGGGAAAGCTAAGTAGTTTCCCTCTTGGAAACTGAAGCTCTTCATGGCTGTGCATGGTACACTAGTGATAGGGCTGAGATCAGATCCTCTGGAGTGCTCCAAGACATCAATAGATAGTCTTTTGCTTCTTCTCACAAGATTTTGTCCTCATTTTTAAAGCAGAGTATCTCCTTTCCAGCAACAGCATATAGCTTGTGTTCCAACAGAGCAAAAATAAAATGGAGCTGGTATTGTAAAAGCGAAACCACCAGGGAATGATAATCTTTTGGCTACTGATACCTTTCAACTTGTCAGGTTAGCCCAGCCCGTTTTTTGATAAAATCCATCCCTGTGGTGTTTCCTGGTACTATATATCAACTTTTAAACAATGACACATTTGTGTTGCACCCAGAATTGTGAACACATTTCACACTTTGTGAAAGTGTAGTAAATGAACTATACAACAAACAGCCTTGGACATGCTGAAACAAAAAAAAAGCCTTCCATATGTATTTCATCTCCTTAGATCACTTCTGAAATAGTCTTTGGTTCTTCCTGTTCTTTGCCTAATTATTTTCCACAAACACACAGAGGCACCCTACTGTTGTATATTGGCTTTTTTGCAGGGGTATAATTTTAAAGTCTAGAAGTTGGGTGATTTTCTCTTTAAATATTTACTGGTTTTAGTAACTAATAAAAACAAATATGTTAAAAAATTGTATAAAAACAAATTTAGAATATTTTTCAGGCATTCAATAGAGAACAGAAAGTAAATTTTTTGTGAATTTCAAAGTATTTCATGTAATTTTTCCATATACCTGGCAGGCGTTAATTACATTAGTGATGTACAGTACCTGCACTTTTTTATTATTGTTCCTAAAACAATTTATAGATACAGAGATTGGAATTCAGAGCTTGTGATATGAACAAAGATAAAAGACAAGTGTTTGGCAAAAGCTAACCCGTAATTCAGCATTCTTAATATCCACTCTCCCTCTCATTGATCCTTTGTAAAATATTTAACTGGTTATCACTTGTAAAACCCTGGCATTGCCCATTATATTTGTAGCTCTGTTCTTTCTTCAGGAAATCTTCTGATGGGTCAAGTTAGAAGTATTCCTCTCCACATTAGAGGATAAGTTTTGTTCTCAAATGTATTTTTTACTGTTTAGGTCACAAATAGTTAATTCTTGTGGAGGAAGAGGATGCCTCTTTAGAATCAGTTTCAGATTTATAGCCCTTTCTTTTCTCTCTACCTCACAACCTGGCCTGAAGGTTCTGTTCCTGTGCTGGCCCATCACAAGAACGCGTGGAGAGTGACTGATGTGTGTGGTGAGGAAAGAAACCCAGCTGAAACTGAGGTACTGGTTGATGCAGCAGATCAAGGAGGGTGTTAGTTCTTCAGACACCTGGTGAGCAAAGGAAACGTGATCCCCCTAAGGGAGACTCTGGCATGGAGATGGAGGCTGGCCATTCTTGCTATTGAAATTTGGGATGTATCTCAGAAGTGGAGTTGGTTAACACGTCCGCCTCCAAGAGCTGCAGCTGCTCCTCCTGGCACCCTGAGATACTGCAGAGGAAGGGAATACAGGTGGATTGCTGGGAATCACTGCCAACATACCATCTAGCAGTTACTTCTTCAGTGTAGATAATCATCCAGGATCTAGCATGTTCTTCTCCACAACCAGGTTCAGGTGTTCTCTTCGTACATAGTCAGCATTTTAATAAACCTTTGTCTGTTCTTGGAAGACGCATCTGTGGGGACCTTCACTGGCCATATGTGTGTTCTACTACACCATAGGAATCACAATTTCCATTCCTCTCTTCAGTAAGGAAATGGAGCAGAAATTAGGAAGGCTGTCTTTTGCTTTCAAATGTAGCTCTTAATCACCTTTTAAAATAATACTCAGCTTGGAGTTTCCTGTAGGTATTGAGGTTAATTGTATTACCAGGATAAAAATCTATATTCTTTTGTACAGGCAAGCTCTTTCTCTTTTGTCATTACTGCATAAAATATGCTGTGTTTCTAGTAGTAACTGAGACTAGAAGCAAATATCTGGTGCATGTAAGAAACAGTGGAAATTGGGTCATCACTGATTCTACCCCGTTGCTAAAAGAGGAGGCACGTCTTTAAATGCAATTTTGTACTGGCTTGCATCAAACTGCATCAGTATGTCATATCTGATATTTACAGTAGTTTATGTACTGAAAAAGGATGAGGTGAATTCAAGGTCAGGAGGATTCTGTAAATGCTATTCCTGCTGTTCTCTATAATCCTGCATGCATGTGTGGGGAATAGTCCAATCTCTTTTTATACTTGTGTGTACTCACACTGGGCCCTACCAAAGCTGGTGCTGAGCACCTGCCGGCATTGGCAGATGCCGAACATCTTCCTCCATTCCATATCTTCTCCACAGTAATTAGATGAGTTGAAACCTTATAACCATACTTTCCGACCCAGCCACAGCTCTTAAAATGATCCAGTCTAAATTTTACTTCTGTGGCTCATTGCTGATTTTGACCATTAATTTCTTCCTTGTTACAGAACACTTCATAAAGACTAGGCAGTCTGCAGATCCAGTAAGTTAGATACTTACAGAGAATAAATACAGGCTATAACAACACACCACCTGCACCGGAAGGACAGCCTGGTGGTTATAATTAATCAATATCCCACAGTTGACCATGGTCTTCTGTGTTTGACAAAATACATGACTTCAGCCAAAGTCTGCTCTCAATTACATGTGCAGAAATCAAAAACACTTTCAACTGTATTCTCTGATGTAAACAAGACTGAAGTTCAGGCTTCAGTTTGTTTCCTTTTTTTTTTTTTTTTTTTTCCTTCCCTTCTCTGAAATATTATATTCCATCAAATTTCTGATCCACAAAAATTCTGAGTCTGTAGCATACACAGACATACACAATACAGCTCTATGCATCAAGCTTTGGCAACACTTAAAGTATGTCTGCTGAAACTTAAAGCAGGATAAGAGACATGATCAGATACACAGACAATAAATGAAAATAGGAGGGAGGGGAATGATGAGATCAAACAGAAGGTCTTGAAGAAAATAAAATGCCAGAATCCAAAAGGCTTACTTTTTTGTCTGCATGACTTGTATGTGTTTTATTTTTGATACCCAGGCTCTTAAACAAATGTAGCTTGGGCAGCAAGAGATTTGAGCCTTCTTGACACTACACTTATGAGCATGTGTATTTCCCCTTCTCAGGAAAAGTAACCTAAGGGCCATTATAGTCTTTCGATATATTTCAAACCTTGGGAATCCAAATCTCTTAGAGATATTCATCCAAACCTTTGTGACTGGTCACCGTGAATCTCCCATGCGTGCCAGGTCTGCAGCAGGCTGTGGACACCTGGCAGGGCCATCAGGGAGACCAGCACACAATGGAAATCAGTTCTGTCACCAAGTGCATTACTCAGTGATGGGGACAGCCGAGTGACAACACAGTGGTGGCAATTCTGGGCATGGGAAGCTGCCACTAAGCCAATAAGCTTCTCTGTGCAGCTTGTGGGTGGTACACAGCAGGGAGGAGTGATGTGGGAAAGGGCTGGACGCTGCTGACAAGTTCCCATGTTCCGCCCAGCAAGTCCCAAATGTGCTTCTTCTCCCAAGCTCTCTTTCCCCAGGTCGAAGCACGGAGCCAAGATGCATTCTCCCAGGCACAGGGATCCTGCCTGCAAGCTGAAGGTCTATGTAATGTTGAATAGCTGGGGAGAGTGCCCGTGCCCAGCGCTTAATGGGTGGCCTCGCCTCTGAGCTGTTTTCATCAAACCCAGATGGTGATGGTGTGCCAGAGTCCTGGTGGCTTTTCTTCCACATGAGTCTGTGTCTGAAGGCTGGGCCCCAAGGCTAGGGAGTCACAGACCAAGAGCAGCACTGTGACCTAGTGCTTGTCAGACTGCGGTCTCTTCTCATGAGAGTCTGTCAGACAGTCTGACTTAAAAGGAAATGGTCTTCATCTCTCTCACTGACAGTGCCTCAGCTCTTGTCACAGCCAGCAGAAGCAACCTGCTAAGGTTCCTGGTGTTGCCTCTGGGAACAAATCTTAACTTAAAAATCATGAACTCTCTCCATGTACAGCCTGATCAGAAGGCAGACAGTGACCTCCTCTGAGCCCCATATGTGACTAGGACTGTGACTGGCCTGAGAGAGCATGTTTTGTGGGGTCCTTCTTTTTTCCTTTTTAAAATTTATTTATTATTTTTTAAAAAAACAAGAGACCAAAATAGGAAACAAAACCAAAAACAATTAGAGCCAAAAGAGCAAATAGTGTACCAGAAAGCTAAGTATTTAAATGTTAAGAAAATACTGTGCAGCATGTCAGATGAGTGTGTTTATAGCATCTTCTGAATGGTTCTCATACAGCATAAGGATCCAGGCACAGGGTGCTTTCAAAAATTTTGAAGGATTCCTTCTTGAGCAAGGGCCTTTGGAAGTCAGGGGGAATTCTGGGAGTGAACTCTCTTCTCCTTCATATATTGCTGGTCTGTGATCCATCTTTCACTCCAGAAGCATGATAGGAGCGTGACATTACATAAATATTAGATAAATATTACTGAGGAATAAAAGACCTGGCATTGAACAGGTTGCTCAACAGATTTCTCAAGCAACAGTACTACTATGAGCAGAAGCAACCAGTTCTGTTCTCCATAATCCTTGTTTGGGAATGCATTTGCAAAGACCTGTTTCTTGTCAGCATTACAGAAAATGCCAAAGATTTACGTAGCCATATTGGTCCATCAACATCTGTCTTATTCTAGAACTGGTCTGCAACATTAAATATTAATTTTTAATTCTACATTGTCTGCTATAGTTCAGAAGATCAAGCTTCTGGCAAACAAGTTCCTAGCACACCACTGAGTCAGGGTCCATTTCTTGGAGGTTAGAGTGGGCAGAGACGAACAGGACTGATCTATAATGCTGCGCTCCATTTCATCAGCCATCAGTTTCACCAGCTTTAGAGTGGTGGTAGTGAGCTTTGTCTGGCAAGGACTGAAAGCCTGAACTAATGGTTGGTTTTAGAGCACTTGGAGAGCCCTGAAGAGAAGGTGCAGTGCTACTGCAAAGTATCAGTCTTATTAGAGTCTGTCAGATGCCTTAGCAGTCTGTGAGGAGTTCCTAGCGGCTCTCCTGCACTTTTGGTTCTTAATTTCACCCTGAGGGAGTCTCCAGTTACTTCGGTACCCAGAAGCCTGGAAGAAAACTTGATGTCCACTACAACTCACTTTCTCAATATATTTCTCTAAGCACATACAGATAATCAGGACACTTTATGAGAGTAGCTTATAGCTATAAACATCTTCTTTCAGTATATCCTTTGTACCTTTCACGTGCCTTTTCCCACAAACTCTTTGTTTGAGTCTGTTTAGAAGTAAAACATTTTCATCCAATCTTAAATATTTTCACTCCTCTCTAAACAGTACATTTATGTACAAAAAGAGCTGGAAATCAGTGTTAGCCACCAAGAGACATGATCTTGAAATAATACTGCAAACGGAGGTCATAGTTTTGAAGGAAGCTGAATAATTGCAGATAGAGCAAACCTTTTGAAACCTTAACCATATGAGATTTTTTACTTCATGTTGACTCATATGTAAAACCTGCTTAGAACAGCACTTTAGGAGAAATTTCTGGTCAGAGCTCATTCTTTCAACTTACAGAAATAAAATATCTGAGGTGTGTTTCTAGATGTAATCTGGTCTCAGCAGCTACAAAACACTGTTCAATCTGAGATGAATGCCATAGTACTTGGTAAATTCCAAAGACACAAGAAGGACCCAGAAATGGAAAGAATGCTAGACTCTCACACGTGGAGTTTGCATTATTTTAGTGAACAGAATCACCTTCAGCATGAGGCTTATTTTCCATGTAAGTCAGACCTATGAAAGACTAAATCATAATGCTATTGGATTACAAGAGTTCAACGATTTCAAATTACGAGAAGTGCTTCTATTGCCACCTGCTGGGCTTCATTGCTTCACCAGCACACAAGACAGCTCAGCAAGCACACTTGTTTTTCAAGTGCCTCTTGCAGATACTGGGTTGCCAATAATTTAAAGTTGAATGAAGAGAGAGAGTCACAGAAAAAAATAAAAAACAAAACTATCAGTGTTAATGTGCCTGTGGTTGCAACAAACTAATTCTCACTAATCCCCAAACCCCTCTAGGAAACTAACCATACAAAATGGTTAAAATGGTTTTTGTTAAAATGCAAGTCAATCCATTTTTAAGGTCTATGGTCACTCTTACCAGATGTGAAAGTGCCTGTTTACAAGGTAGGACAAAAATATATTTGACATGCTGGATATAGGGGGGCTGTTTTGCTACAGTGCAGTATCTAATACTACGAAGACAGGGTAACAATAAGTATTTGAACCCTTTTAAATAGAATTATTTATATCTCTTCTATGCTGCATGTTTTAGTCACCTCTGTTGTTGTGCAAATACTGCAGTGCTGTGTCTGCTATTGTGAGACTGTTTCCAGCTGTGTCAATGCAGCCATCATTTAGTTCTGTTTTATGCAATGCAGTTTATCTACAAGATGATGCAGTATATTTGGTGTAGATGTGAGTGATAGCCCAAACTGGTGACAAGTTTGCAGCAAGCAAAGTGCTTCCTGAACACCTTTTCTCTCTTCAGATTTAGAAAAATCATGAGAATGGGAACTAGTAGAAAACTGCTGCATATGAGACTGACATTAAGGTGTCATACATTTTGCGAAAATAGTATTCTTTCTTCCACAGAAACAGCTCTTAGGAAACAAGTGAAATTAAATCTAAGAACAAAATATGTTTGGGGGATCTTTTAATCTAAAAATTCTTTGAATGAAATAATAAATGAGGTGGGGAAAATATTTTTTAAAGTTCCATATCAAAGTTAAAGTTGTAGTTTGGCCCCCTACTTTTACTCCTAAACAGATTTTGGTCCCTTGACTACTATGCTATTGAATAGGGACAAACAACATCCTAAACCTACCAAAAGACCCAGCCCTAAAAATGTTTAGTTTTCATCTGAGTAATTGCATTATTCTTTCCACTTCCTGGTCAGAGGATTTATGGCTGTTTAATCAAGTTTTCCTCGGAAAACATGCAATTGAAAAACATGTTTCACATGGATGTTTGACATTCATCAAAGGATTCACTCTGAGAAATACAACATGAGTGGAAATACCTGGGGTTTTTTAAGGCAGTTCAGCCAGGTGCAGTTCAGAGCAAGGGACATGCTACATGCTGCAAAATCTGTCTGCAAATAGGATGTGTTAACCTATTTGGATCATCATGGTTAGAATGCTTTCAAGGTCACAACCTGGTGAGTTAACTTAGCTGGACATTTAAATGCAGCACTGCAGACTGTAGCATGGCAGCATGGTCGGACAGCTTCAGTTGCAGCTTGTCCTCTCAGAAAGGCAAAATGCTCCTCACTGACCCAACTGGAACAGATCAGAAACATCTGTATTGCCACAATGTGGAAAAGCACTGGGTATGTACTGTAACTCTGCTCTCAACAGCTGGTATCCTTTTCCTTCTCTTTATTCATGACAAACATCCTGCTTGCATTGGAGACTACCACTCCCAATGCCAGCTAAACTGGGTTTTCATAATCATTTTCACTAATGAAAGGAGTAAAAATTTGACATATCTTCATGTCAATTTTATCCATAAAAAATATCTCTAAATGGTTCTGCAAGGGCTGGTTCATTTTACCAGGATGATACTGCAGCTTTTTAGATGATGAAAGACTAGATACTTCATAAGGCTGTTTTAGACTAATTACCTGTATTAGTGTAATGGTACTGTACAGAATTTTATTACATGATTTTATTTAAATGAATGAAAATACATGATGAAAATAAATATGAAAAGAAAACACAAAACTCTACCCTGTAAGCGAGCCAACCAAGTCACAAGCAAAATAACCGTCTACAAAGAGAGGTGTTGTAACAGGTTTTGAGCATGAAAAGAAAATGCAGACTCAAATTGTGGATAATAGAGACAGACGGAGGCTATAAACTGGACTAAGGACATTTTCAAGAAACAGAAAAAACAGAAAAAGGGGTATGTTTTATTAAACTTTGACTTCAAATAACTGAGTTTATCTTTCCATTTATTTCAGGCTGGATTGCTGGAACTATGTTGTAAAGAAGTGATAATTATTGACGGTCAGAGTTGTCCTCCCTGATCTTTTTTGGAGCACTGTGAAACTCCTAGACTTGCCTGGAACATGCCGACATTTAGTGTGCCCCATAGACTAGGAAGGTAGTCTGGAGTCACTGAATAAAGGCCTTGGGACCTAGGTTACCAACTCCCTTTCTCCATAGACAAATTTTCCCTTAGAAGAGCTGCCTACCAATATTTGAGAGGATCACATTCAGGAAAAAATCAGACTATAGATCTGATAAGACTCCAGAAATCATTGTTTGTTCTAATAAAAAACTATCAAGACATTCATAACACATATATATAATTGCTGGAACCCTACTGGATAGAAGCTCACTTTATTCTTCAGTCTGAGAAATACTATGCTGCCTAACATTATACTTGTCCTATATTCATCATCAAGCCCAGAAACCTTCAGATTCTTCCTAAGATGTGACAAACTTTTGCACAAGCCAATAGCTCATTCCAGCTTCCAAACACAGATACAGTTCTCTAGTTGAACACATCTGGATCTCTTGAGATATGTAGGAACATAAATCCTTTGACCAATGATGCTCAGGAGGAGAAGAAAGGCCTCTTAGCTTCCGTGAAAAGAAACTTCTTGTCCAGACCACTTCATACCATAGGCACATTTCTGACAACTCTCTATTCTCTCTGGCATTCAGGTCAGCTTCACAGACCAAAGTGAAGGGGAAACACTAGACAATCTGCTGATATTTCCCACAAACTTTTTCAAAAGAGCCAAGACAAGCTGACATGAGTGTCCTCCCTTGTCTTTTCAGAACTCGTAAATTTTGCTAAAGCTGATATTCTGGAAGTTGTACCAGGTATTTTTAGTGCCACATCAATGAGGAATTTGGTATCTAGTCTGTTATGTTAGCCACATGAGATGAAGTTTGTAAAACATTCTTGGGATCTTGGGCATGTCAAGGTTAAATATGCAAAGTGGAATTCTGTGAGTGGTCACTTCTACCCTTGGTTTATAAAAAATCAGAGCTGAAATAAGGCATCTATAACAGACCAAACAACCTCTCTGTCTTGTCTTTGAGAAACTGAACAGACTGAGACTCTCTATTCTCATAGCCACAATGGTGTTTTTCATCATGCGTATTCCTTTTACATCTTATCTTCTGAGTGATATAATGTAATATTTTATATTAAGGGTTTAAAAACTCTCCATGTGTCTCTGTTGTGTTATTTGAATGCATCCAGATTATGGCTTTGTAACATCGACTGTGGTGTGTGAAGTGGCTTCTTCCACGCTGCACACATTTTGCAGCCTCATGGCAATACACTGAGAAGTTTAACTATTCTCCAAGAGGTATTCAGAGAAGATATCTCTGTCCAAATGCATCAGATAAGCCTAAATGGTAGAGCAGGGGACACAAGGAGGAAAACAGCTACAGGGAAAGCTAGGGTGGCTAACAAACCAAAATTTGTTACAAAGAGGGAGTAAACTGGAGAAAGATGTCTTGGAAATCTGCTTTTATCACAAGCTGTATCTGGCAGAGCTCTTATTTTACATCTTTCCAGCCCTTAAACTTGGTATAAATAGACAGCAGTAAGTAACAAGTATGACTTGTTTTGAATTGGATGTATTACAACAATAAAGTGTGAAACTAACCCAAAACAGCCAGTTTCCTAACTATTTAGATTTACATGTCCTACGAGCTAACCTGGGTAAATCTTTTTCCCTTTAAGGTGCCAGAGAAAGCAAGGAAGGCAAAGCACTTAATTGTTTTGAAATCAATCTCCTCTTTTTGACAAGACTGGCAGCTTATCTTCCATTTTAAGATTGCACCTTAAAACTTTTTGTCCAGAGATCTCTCACTGCTGGTCTAAATATCTCCGTATCACCATCTGACTTGGCAGTCTGATTCAGCTTCCAAATACAAGTACAAATCCTAACTCAATTCAAAGACTCTTACCTTAAGAAGCAGTTCCCTCTTGTTGTTTACATGTTTAACGGGAGGGGGCCCATATTCTTGGAGAGATGGCACCATTTTTAAAATATATGCATCTTTCAGTTTCTTATTTTTATTTGCTGCCCTTGAATTCTTGAATACCTAACCCAGAGATACGACTAGTTACTTGCAATTTCTTGGACTTCTGCAAACTCTTCTCTGTCCTGAAAAATATATGCAAGTATTGTATTTAATGATAATCTGGAAGAAACTGAGAGTCCAGTGTTCTACAGCCTTGTAATACAAGGCTGGCCTAAATCTATTCATGTTAGACCTATGCCTATGCATTTTTTTTTTAAAAAAAATTGTTTCTAAAAATCCTGCCATAGACAATCTACTGAAAACCTCAGTAAACGGTTTGAAAGTTCTGGGTTTCTTACTTCTGAGTTTGACTAGCAACATATTCCTGCTTGGAAATTGTTCAGTTGTTTTCTTATGGAAAGAAGTCTCTTTAATCTGGATATGTACAGACTATCAGGCATTTAATGTTTTTTTGAGAAGTTAACAGTCTAGCCTCCTGCAGTCTCACTTGTCAGGTACATTTTCCTGCTCTGTTGTCAACTCTTTCTTCTCAACTCAATGAAGATTATAAATTTTTTTCTTCAACTGAAAATGACAGAAGTTTTTTTTAATATATATTTACGAGGAGTACCTAATCCTTGTGTGCTCCAGAGTCAACAATACTCTGTGTATGTCAGTTATGATACTGACCAAGGAATAAACAGTAACGGCATGCAAGAATTTAGACAGTCCCTTCTTGGAGGGTTTTCTAGGCTTGCAGGTTTTGTTTTATGGTGGACTTCATGCCCCTGTTGAATCCTGCTTTTGCACAATCCTACCATGTTGCTGGGGGTGGCATGTCTCCAGATACAGCAAATTCATTTGTACCCATTGTGGTTGACACAGTTCAGAAATAAAGAATTAAGAAGCCTTATCCCCATTGACAGTGAAGCAAAACTAATCACAGGACCCTCAAAGAAAATACTAATTCAGACAAAAGACTACCTAGAATTCTTTGTTCATGGATCAGCTCTGTGAACTGGGTAATAAAACCAAAATTCTCAACTATGAAATTCTATTGTTAAGCAAACATAGGCTTTGCAAGCTTGTATTCCATCATAAAAAACTGTCTATCTAATTTGATTAAGACACATACACGTGTCAGCATCTGATCATCCTGTACTTATATATTACTGCAGGATTTGTATCAGTGAGTACAGGATCAAAAATCATGTTTACAAATCCTGGATTAAAGCTTAAGCATTCAAATTGTCAGTAGTCAGTACTGAAAACATCATTTCTACATGGTGCTATATGCTTTCTAGGTCTGTGACCTGCAAGAATTCACAGATCCATGTAAGTGCTCACCATCTTTAATTAGAAACTGACATTACATTTACAAATGTTTTTGTTCCTCAAGTTGTGGTCTGTTCACTTCTAGTAGTCTTTAAGAAAAAGGGTCCATGAAATTGTCTTCTTGAGGCCTATTAGGCATTTTTAACTACTGCCCTTAAAGATGCACGACCTTTTGAAGTTTATATGGTAACTGTGATTCCTGACTCAATAAATTATAACACTTTACATATAATACTTAACTGCAGTAATGGATTCTTTCATTAATGCCCGATTTTTCAAGTCTGCAGTTAAACTCTTCTAGCTTGACTATGATCTTCTGATTTGCTTTCATAAAATGTCTCTTTATTTGAAACAGGTAGGTTCAAATGGCTGAACTAAAATGTAAGTCATGGCTTTTATTTATGATCAGAAAGTGGGTGCTCACTTGTTTCATGTACTTTGCTTGCCAATCCATGACTTTATGTATATTTTGTTCAGGAATAGTTTTAGCTGCTATCAGCACAACTGTGGGAAACTAGATGAAATGCCACTGTTTTTGAAGTTCCAGATGATATTTTTCAGCTCTTTAAATGTGCTGTGGCAGTAGGAAACATAGGATTCAGCTGGAAGTAACATTGAGCCATCAGTGGATGAGATAAGGATAAATGACAAACCACTAAAGCACAGAAACAAAGGAAGCAAAGTAGCTCAATTTCTCATTTCCTTTTCCCCTCCTGCAAGAAAAGTCGAAATGATACATGCCAAGCAATAATGAGAAATGAGCATAAGATCTCACTTTAACTCTGTTGAGGGCAAACCATGAAGGCACTCTTAGTGCTTCTCCCAGCAAACAAAGCTTGCTTTGAACTCATCATCATCATTGGCACACGCACCAGAGCTGGTGAGCTCAGCAGAAAAACTTGTGACAGATTAACCTTGGGATGTGAGTGACAGTCTGAAATGGAACAAAATGCACACCTATGTCAGTGATTTTTGTATTTCTAAACATTTTGGAAATCACTGTTCTCACAAAGTCATGGAGGGAAGGGTATGCTACAAACCCTGAGATCTTTCTGAGGGTTGCTGGCTCCAGCTGAGTTTCTGGAGCCAGCATGCTCTGGTCTCACCATCAGCCCTCACAGGCTAATGCTGACTTGACTCCATGAATGGTAAGGCTCACCATTTCTCAAATCCCACATTAAATCCAGAACTCAGCAGCAATCACCTACTAGCAGAGACAGCTCTTAATTTGCCAGATCCTCATTTCCCTTTTTAAAAGATGATGTGGAAAACAAACTCTAGGCCTATGGCTTCAGGAGCTCACATACAATGGTATTTCTGAGTAAGACACAATGTACACTTAATATTAGTACTTTTTTTACTGTTCATAAACATTCAGCTCATCAAACAGATTTTACTGCATTTTGGAAAAAAATTCCAGAAACCAAAAAATACACAAGTGTAGAGCTGACAATGAAACACATAAGTGTTCTGGGTGAAATCCTCAGACTAAGTCCAACCTTATTCAGAATGACACAGGGACTCCATCCAATATGTGAATCCCACCAAGTGGCAGAGCTGAATTATTAATGCCAAACACTGCACTGACTCTGCAAAGGCTTAAGTTCTTTAAAATATGTTTTTGCTCTTGAAGTGGTTGTAGTGAATCTTGATGACCCAATGAGGCAGATGTAGCCAAAAAATGCTGAGGAAGAGGGGACACAAAGGGGAGATTGTATGACATCCATAATCCTCCAATTACCAAACCACTTGTCAGTGGGCCAGCAATTGGTGTGACTTAGAATGGCCTAAGGGGCTCACAGTGTATGTTGCCAGCCAGCAGCTCCTAGAAGCCAGTCTAGCAATCACAACCTAGTGCTCCTGTTCTTCTGTCCTCAGGCAACAAGCCATCTCCCAGCCAAAAGGAGGAGGGGTGGTACTGGTCCAGCTCCAACAGCACCTCTTCTTATGCTGGAGACACTATCTGCAGGGTTTACACAGCTTTTTTCTGTAGAAGAGAAACTGACCCTTTGACTCTCAAAGATATCTATCTTCAGACTATACAATCCTCATTCCAAAGATGAAAGGGCTGCTGAGGTACCATTGATTGTTTTGGAAATTATTTTCACCAAAGTATGCTGGTACTTCTCCAGTCTGAATTAACAGCCCTCCAGGGCTGGAGCCAGGAGCATTTCTCTAATAACAGAACAAAGATATTACTTCTTGTTTCACTTGCTCCGCAAATCACACAGCTTGATCGCTTGGAAAAGAAAAGTTGTTGGTACTCATATTTCATTTTAGGGTATATGAAAGCATTCACTTCCTCTGATTTGTAAGTACAATAGTAAGTGTGAATGCACTGAGAAAAGTCACATCAATCACATAATACATAACAGACAACTCTAGGCCTTAAGCCCATACATGAGGTACAGTTTCTTTCATGATATCAGAAAGCCTAGATTGCTAGTTCACAACTTGCACTGGATTTTGTCATACCTTCTGAATAACCTCACCACTAAATAAAATGCTTCAGAGTAAGTAAAATAATAATTGCTCTCTGCTGTACCTTGTAAAAGGGAGCATTACTTCCTTCATGTATTTAGCCTATTCCTATACCAATGTGTTTTGGCACTCATTCCTCTACATAATGTAACAGCATTTTTCAAAATAGCATCTTCAAACACCTTCTCCATGGCTTTTTTTGTATAATACCCACCCTTCAAGCCAGCACTGGCTCTCTGTTATGGCCACATTTGGTACAGAGGGCAGGGTGGTATTTTATGCCAGCCATCTGGTACATCATGCTTAATGTTAATGCCTTGACATTAAAATGTTTTTTACAAAGTTCATGACCAAGATGTGCTTCCCTGACATAAATTTTTTGGCATGATCAGTTTACTGAGCTGAAGATAAATCACATGGTCAATATCATTCTTAAGCAAAAAGAGGGCATTTCTGGGAGTCTGCTTCTACCACACAACTGGATCCTTTAAATGGGAAGGTTTCACTTGTAGCAGTCAAGGGCTTCAGGAGATGCAGATACACAAGGATGTGAACACTGGAGTGCTTCAAACAAAACAATATGGAAAACACAAACAAAAATGAATGAACTTAAACGAGCTCCTTGGTCTCTCTGATTAGTCAAGTTCAGCTAAAGGTCCTTACCAGAGAGTCTTTGAAAGAGGAGAAGCAAAATTTTCAAAGAACTAATTTTCTGTACTTGACTTTACACTTTAGTAGCAACTGCTGATTTTTACTCTGAAGACTTTTGGAGCACATATCATCATTACACAATAAGGTTTTGGTGACCATGTCTCTCCAGATGAATTTTATTTCTCTCACAGTTTGTCTGAAAGGTAGGAGTGCATTGTGTGTATTCATGTGCGCGCGCACACAGAGCTCAGGACAAACGTGTGTGAGTGTGTCTGTGTATGTGTGAGCAGACATGCATCGGTACGTATGTGTGCTACATCCACTTCACTTTGCAGGTTTTGGTTTACAGGACCTCTGGTGGACAATCAGTCTGTCTGGAAGAAAAGTACGCCCACAAACATCACATGGAACTAGCTGGCTTTGGGCACTGGTCCAGGCAGCCTCATTTAAAGCATCAAGATCATAGAAACCTTTGGCTGGAAAATTAGAAAAAGAAAGTATCAGCTTTCATTCTGGAGACCCACATTCAACTCTTTACGGAAAATATTTTCAGGAAATACCTGTTGACTGAGCCTTTCAGTTTAACCAAACCATATTGCTTTTGCAAATGAAAAGAAAGAAGCAAAAGAGTAAAAAATATATTAAAAAGACTCTGTTTTTTGTCCCAGGGGTTGAATTAAATTAACTTCAAACTGAATCATTTTGTATTGTATGAGAGTATAGAGAAAACATCATGCTGTGTGTTATGATCTGCATTCTCAGCTAATTATTAACATCTTTTCATACATACTATTATCAGCAAATTCACTTTTTGGCTTTGCTTCAAGTTCTGTTTAACAAGCATGTGTTATCTGACCATGGCTTTGGGTGGGAGCATATTGTACTTGAGAATATGCTCTTTGTAATGCTCTGGACAAGGGGCCCAATTTTCTTCCTGTTGGAGTCTATGTAAGTTATACTAAAAAGTGGAGTAAATCTTAGATAAGGCTAAAACCTTACAGACAAAACCTACAGTACTTTTAAGCCACAACTTCCTGTGAGGTCATTGCACTGGTGCATCTATTGTCATCTAAACACTAGTTCAACCTTACTCTCAGTTATTTTCCAGTTTGGGAAGAATGACTGCTCTGAAACTCAGAAGCATTGTTCAAACTCAGATGTTTTCAAGATTTAATTTGGGTAAAAAAAAAGATCTTGTTTACTTTCATCTTGAAATGGACCTTCCTTCTGAAATGGATTTTCACATAGTGTTGTTTCAAACCGATTTGCAAAAAGGCCAGGCAGGTTGCTTAATATCTGGATTTAGATCTTAAGGATTTTCATTTGAAGTGCATGCAGGAAAAAAATCCACATGGCTCAAATTGAAGACATATTTGCTTTGCCCTTCTTATTTGGTATGACAATACAGAAAAAGATTTAAAACCTGAGTTTTTTTCTTTGAACAGTTAGCAGTGGACAATTTTTAAAAGAAAAGGACTTGTGCATTTAAAAATACTCCATGATTTCTGTCATTGGCACGTGATAGAGCTCTTCATTAAACGCCCATACAATTTTAATATGATTCATATCCAGTGGTTCACATAACCACAATAAGCCTTAGATCTCTTAATATGCCTGTTCCTAATGTTCTTTTTGTTAGAAGAGCAACCAAGTAGTGTTTCTTTTCTTGGCTGAGACAAATATCCCCTTTGCTTGCAGGAAATGAATGTGTATTTTCTGTACTTTGGAAAGTTTATGGAATATTAAAAAAAAAAAAAGGAGAGGAGAAAGAGAGATGACTTTCTCCTTGCAGGCATGTGTTAGGCATTCCACAAACAAAACACTGTGTAATGAGGGCAGTGGTTGTCTTCCTGTGACACTTGAGTTTTCAGAAAAAGATTTATGTAAGTTATAAAAAGTTTTATGTAAGCAGTTAATATTTCTGAGCTTTTTTTGAACATTTTCTATTTAATTCAACAACAGGGGTAATCCCTCCCCCTGAGCTGAGAAACTGTGAGCCATGCAGTACATGCATGTGGTCTGAAGGTCAGTTATAGCATTTACCACACGATCAAGAATAAGTCTTATGGAAAAAGAACAACACTGAGATTATTTTCTCAAGGCCAAGAGTATGAGGCAGCTGCAGGGGGAACAACAATTTTAGCTCAAACTACAGAACTGATCAGGCTTGCATCAGCAGGCATTTAGGGACAGATGCTGGAAGCAAGTCAGTATCCCCAGAGGAACCGTAGGCACACAACACCTCACAGGAGATGTGAGGCGCCTGATATGACTCACTGAGTAAATGAGACAACTTTCTGATTCATATCTGGGAGCTTTCTGCTAGATTGTTTTCTCAAAGAGTGGTTGTCTTTCTGCCTCCACTCCTTCAAAATAAGAATAGTGCATTTCAGAATAACCTGACTTGCCTTTTTGCATCCTCCTCTTTCACATGGAATTCTCATTTCCTCTGTTTTAGCACACAATGTGTAGTAATTAAAAAGTGCTTAACATCTAAAAAAGCAAATACAGTGAAGACGTCTTTTGAACATTTCTTTTACTGGAGATTCAACTATGCCACTTGGCATCTGTTAACCAAGTTCCAATTTTATATTTTTTGAACTTTGATTTTTATTTTGAACATCTGGTTAGTGTTCTCAGGGATCCTGCTCTCTTCTGCATGTCTTCTGAGGACATATTTCTTTGTACTGCTGTAAACTGATCTAGTGTATGACTCTTTCTCAAGTGAGTTGTAGGAGACTTTGTCTACTTTTCCAGACATTATGGGAAGCTGAGGGAAATTGTGGGGAATACAAAAAAAAGTGTGTGTGAATTAAATGCCTGTGAGGAAGTGGTCCAAACTTGGCCCTAAGTAGCTCAGACCAGCTGGCAGGGCCAGGGAAAGCATCCAGCAGGAAAGGTGAAGTAACTTTATGTGAGAATAGGGAAGTCTTGGTAACAGCTTCCAGGCAAAGCATGGATAGGAATTCCTTTTCATCCTATAGTGAACAAATGACCTGGGACATATATGACAGCCCATCTCTGTGGGTGCTGGGGATCTTCAGTGTTCATTGATTTGAAGTGGAATCTTAGAAAAAAGAACCCACAGCACAAACATGTAAAACTGGCAAAAATAAATTGTTTATTTTGTACTACATATATTTTTTTCTCCACTGTGTTTATATTACACTGTCTCACAATGAAAGCTTTTCAGACTTGTAAATTAAAAGGGATCAATAACATCTACGGGCTGTTGACTGTAGAAGAATCTGGCTGACGTATCCACATCTATGTTGCCTGAGGGTGTTTTACTTTAATGATTCTGTGTCATGTCTGCATGTTATTCTTGCATGTTTTATTTACTTTAAGACATGACTGTCCACAGTGTTAAAAAAAGTCAAAAAGTAGTAATGTAGCTATGAAGCAGGTTGCTCATCTATTTGTGTTTTGATTCATGACACATTGGCACATACAGGGGCGTGTCCCAGGAGGCATATTCCATAGATAATGATTACTTTTACTTTCAAGACCTCATTTTAAGATTTCCTCCTGTGAAGCAGAAGGAAATCTTAAAACAAGGTCTTGAAAGTAAACTGGAGAAAAAAGTACCTGCAAACTGCTTACCTATTGCTTTAAAATATCTTTTGTAATTCCTCCCATTTTTTGCTCATCTCTCTTAATTTCATCTGTAGCTTACCTTGCACGGTTCTGACTTCAGGCTTTTTGGGTTCTGGTCTTCTCAAGTGCTTAGGGAGGCTGTCATTCTCCTGATGCCATTTTTTCAGGCATTGTGGCTCATGTATACTGATAGATTTTGTTCCATACTCACGGCCACATATGTAGCAAATCACTGTTGGTGGCCGTCTTACTACTTTTGCCTGCAAATAACAACAGTGAAGAAGAAGAAATATTGTTTTCAATATTAATTTTGAAACAGAATGACTGTGCATGAAAGCAATCATGGAAGATAAGGAACTTGGTATCTGTGAAATCCATATAACTGTTTCTTTCAGTCTGGTTTTGTTTGGAATCAGACCTGAGCCTTGTAAGAGATGTTGTCTCATTAACTGGGCACCTGAAACAGGCAGGTTTCTTCTGCAGATGCTGGGTTGAAAATTCATGCGTGACTAATCAATACTTAGCTGTGTTAAGTTTCATTTCTTTTATTTTCCTACCTTCAAGTTCATGAAAATGCTAATTCTTCACATGCATAAATAACACCTCTGCTTAATCAAGTTGCAATGTAGCATCCACCTTAAATGCTTGAAGCCATTTACTTACCAAGCAGAAGTAAAATGGAAAGCAGCAACAAAAGGTTCTTCAGCTGAATTCTTGATGTCTAGTACAGTAACAGAAAGACTGCATCTTCCATCAGAACAAAGCTCAAAGCACTCCGCCTTAGTACCTCTCTTAAGCTAGACAGTGAGGGCAGTTCTCCCAAGAGCTGATTATGGTTCTTCACCCCACTTTTGCCACAGATCAGTTAACTGATGAAATTCTTGGCCTTCAAAGATTAAAACCAATCCAGGATATTTCAGGATGAGGGGTAAAATAGGAACTGCTGTTTGTTTATCCCAAAGGCCTTACTGGGAACTCTGCCAGCGACTGCAAGGGCAGAACTGGACTCTAAGCAAGTCATTGTTTCCACACTGAATATCTGCTTTTGTTCTCAGAGAAAAACTGCTCAACAACAGAAGAAAAAGATTCCTCAACCCCAAACCTCACAAAGACATAATCTAGGGCTGAAAAATGCATAATTACTGTGGTATTGCAGATTATGGACTCAGCTGTGTCCTTAGGCGCATCTTGGGCTAGGCGTGGTGTCAGTACCACGCCGTGCTCCAGGAAGCTGGATAAAAACATGCTGCAGAGAAGAACTTAGAGGCACACAGATGGATCTCGCAACTGCCAGCACTTCCTACACTTCTGACTGCAGAATACCAGTAAGAGATGAGCTATTCCCTGCCCTCCTCAAGTTAGACAGACAGCCATGCCAGACCAAATACGGGAAGTCTTCCTCACTCAAACAAGTGCGGTGGGGGTTTCATTTTTTCCTCTGCTGCTGTGTAAGACAAAGCATAACCTGTTCCTGTATTTATGACTTTCTGTCAGCCCATCAATGTGTTTACAAAATTCTGGGCAGCTCTTCTCGTATTTATGTTACAGCCTGAAAATGTCATTAGTGAACAATCTTCATAGGATGGCCTTCCTGTATCACACATGTAATCTCACTTACATGAAAGAAATACTACTCCATCAAGTGTATTTTTTTCTGGGAAAAGTTGGACTTCATCTGGAAAGTTCTCACAGTGTCTTGAAATATAACAACCAAAGAAAGGCTTTCCAAGGACATTTTCATCTTCTTGACTTTCAAATGGAATTTCCTTGCTATCTTTGATAACACAGTATTTTATATAAGCGTATTTTCTAATATACATAAAAATACAGCCTTCTATTTTTTAGATGAATACAGCAACAGCTATTTTAAAAACACTTTGTAACTTTTTATTATCAAACTTCACTTACTTCTTTACTTCAAATCATGCTAGAACTTGTCTGATTTTGAAGTAAAACTCTGGGTCCAGATACAAAGTCTTCTGAAGACACTATATGTTTATTTCCAGGCTCTGGAGAGCTTCAGATAAGGATACTACAATCTAAACTCCTGAGGTCAGAGAACTCTTTTTAGTGTGCATGCCTGTTGTGGGTATGGTTATACTATTTAGAAATGGTTTCTTTTCTGAAAAAAAAGCTAGGTATAAAATCACTGGGAACACACATTCCCCATGAGTTGTCATTAGCTAAGTTCTTGCCATTCATTTAAATGGTTATTTTTTGGCTGCAAACTAGGAAAGAGCAATTTGACTTATATTCAGTTTGTAGGGACTCTTCGTGTATGAACAGAAAAGGAAAAAGAAATCCTAGTAAAAATGCAGAAATCTTTTCAAGTAGAAATGTCTGTCTTTTGCAATTTCCACAATTCAAAATAGCACAGAAACTACAGGAGAATTTATTAAAAAGGATCAGGTCACTCTCAGGATAGAATTGTTTCTATTATAGAATTATTTTTATTACAGAAAAATACTGAGATTGACCCATCACCACACATACAATTATATACACAAATTCTTCTCTGTACCCCTGCTTAAAACCTGAAAGAGATTAGCCTAGCAATTGGTAGTAACAGATTTTTCTTTTTTCAACTGTGGAATCCAAGATATGATAAGCTTTACTTGGAATTTCTACAGCTGATGATATTTACTCTTCATTTCTTTTTATTTTCACTGTGCCTATCCCAGATGTCACATCTGGAGGCCTGTAGTTTGAAACTAAACTATTTTTGGAAACACCATAATTTTCCAACCCAAACTACTCACAGGCCAGTGGCTAGGCTGTCTGTTCACTGCTTTGTTTTTAACTTTCAAAAAGGGTTGTAGGGAAGGTCTGTTCCTGAGGATATGTGTTATTATAAAAACACCTACAAATACCTAACAGTGTAGTTAGGCTTTCCTCTGGTGTCTCAGTATTTTCTTTTTTACTCCAAGACTGCTAAGTATGTCTGCGTGACTATGAATGAAGTTATTTAGCTCAGAGGGCTATGCAACTATGTATTTTCAATAGACCTGACATTACTTAAGGTTAGCCCCAGGCTGCTGTTATGGTGTTACATGAGGTCAAATCCTTGCATACTGCACAAAGCTTTTTATTTCTTCTTAAGTACACACAATAAGACTGAATCCCAAGCTCTCCTACATAAATATTTATCATCCAGGACTGCACACAGCTCTGCTCTTCTTATTTGTTTAATTACCCATGTATTTTAAGGGGGGGGGGGGNACTTGAATTGCCCAAGGATTAGAAGCTCAGGAAAAGATGGGTACAAGCACTTAGCAGCAGCATTCTATGAAAGTAGTCCTTTCCACAAATCCCTCTTTGCCAAGTAAAAGGCATTTTGCATAAGGATCATGGACAAGGTATAGCATGGCTCTCATGACTATACAAAGCTGCACTTCACAGCCTACTGAATCTTTGAAACAGACACAACAGCACTCATGTTAGGATCATATGCCTATGTAGGAAATTTCCTTGAACAGCAAGGTAATTCTGCAAGTTTATGCATATAATTAAAAATATCACTCCACTAGAAGCATAAAATATCTGATTTTTCTCCCAATGTGCTTTCTTTTTAAATTGAGTAAGTCAGTACAATGAATATGGCATCCATGTACAAGCAAAGGACAGAAGCCCAGTCATTCCCAACGAGAATACTCAGTAAGTTTCATTCAAACTGTTCATTCACTGTCCATTCTCATCCAACTGTCTATATTTGCAAATTTACTTGTATTCTCCTAGGAAGGTGTTCAAAACCACTGCAATGAGGCAAAAAAAGCTCACAATTGACTTTCCACTTTCAGCAGAATTATACTGCACCTGAAGAAGTCTTCCCTTTACCAAGATGTTACATGGCTTTATGCTAGAGCAAAATATAGCATCAAAGTTCTTGCCACACAAATTTTCAAGACTTTTAAGTCTGTGTTAAAATGCATCACAATTCAGCAAAGGAAGGTCAGTTAAATCTTTTTGGGTAGTTAGCCAGATAAGGAGAAAACAGCAGATGGCAGCACTATCTATTAGGCTTTTAAGATCAGTGTTACCTATTGTCAAAAATCCTGTAACTCATATACACACAGCAAGTTATTGATGCTCACTTGCATGTATCATACATTTTTGTCTATGCAACAATAGAACACAGACTCTGCTTTAGTGCAAGTCTGAGGTTCAGTAGCTGCAGACATCATTTCCATTGTTTGGGGTATCACAGCAGAATCCAAAGCAGAATTTCTGAGCTGATGAGAGTCTTGAGAGTCTCTAAGCACAGGCTGTTGTTAGTTGTTAGCACAGACATTATTAACTCAAATGTGTCCATTGATTCTGAGAGTGAGGGCAGGTACTGGAAGAGATAGCTTACAGAGGCTGTTCAGTCTCCACCTCTAACGACATTTAATGCAGAACTGAGAAAGAGTTTTTCAGTAATGATACTGGCTTAGTTGATGCCACACTTGCTAAAGGGGAGAGAATCCCAGGGCATACAGCCAGAGGCATACAGGGTGAAGTGCTTGTAGTTGTAAAGTTAAAATGCACTTTATATGGTGTACCACTAAATCAGTCAAAACTTTATTTTGAAAATGAGGAAAATTCAGCTTTTTCATTTAGGACATCTTTCACTGCCTGAATTTATTTGACTGTAGCACTACTTCTCTTAAATACACTTAGATAAGGGCCGAGTGTGGTTTTTTTCAGTTATTGCTTTCCTGTGATGTTCTGATGAATCAAGACTTTAAGCAAATACTTAAATAATTCACGGTCAGAGTGAGTAAGTCTGTTAAATGAGACAGGGACTGCCCCAAATGCTTTCCAGCCAGGACCAAAACAGTAGCCATTTCACTCCACCACTAGTGAAGCACTATTTTTTAACAGAATTAATAAGCAGCTGAGTAGCTGGTAAGGTGAGCAAAATTAAAACCATATGCTGGAGAAAGAGGAAGACTTTAGTGGAGACACATACCTTGTCCCTGTTCATAACTAATCTGCAATTATTCCAGAAGCTTAATACTTTTCCACATCCTTCAAAGTGTGGACCTTTCAAAATGTCAACTGGAAATGAAGATCATCTCAGAGAGAATTTAAACCTACAGGAAAGTTGCTTCCTTTGACAATTTCTTACAAGCTGTCTGTGAGTCCTGAAGAACCCCTCAGATCACAGGATATTTCTTTCAATCTTCCCATCCCATCTCTGCCTTTAATGCATAACTGCACTAAAGAACAGCTCTAAAAATAATACACTAATACACCTCAGAGAGGTAAAATCCATCATCCTTTCTTGAAAGTCACTGTTAGTAATTAAGTCCCTCAAAGTCATCTACAAACTGGAAGCTGTACAGCCTCATTAGTTCTGCTGCAACTGATGAACTGTAACTGCTTGGAAGTAAATGAGGAAACCTGTTGTTCACACAAAAGGAGGAACAGATTTGAACAGATTTCATTTTGGCTCTCAGAGCTCACAGAAGTAAAAAGTCATAATAATGTTGTTGAACAAGTCAGCAGATGTGAGTGAATCCACAAAGGCAGCAGATATGCTGTGCAAAAGGGTAACATTTTTTACAGAGTCACTGTCAGCGCCAAACCACACTCCAAACTTTTTTTAATAGTATCATAACTATAGAAAATTGCCCTCATCCTCTCTTTTTTGATCTGCAGAACTGTGTGTGATAGATTAAACTCTCTGCTTCACACCATGCCTTTCACTGAACAATCACATTTAGAGCAATGCGAGTTCTTTGGGAAAGAGCTCAATGTAGTGTAAACAGCATCCCTTTTCCTACATCTATAAATGCAGCTGTGCAGCACTTTGAACTGTTTGTGGATTACGTAAGACTTGCTGATAAAAGTCCTGAGTAGTGAACATTTATATGCCAAAATGTATCAATTAGTGGCCTCATATAGCATAATAAAAAAGGGCTCATGAAGTCTTCAGTCTCATATGAGCTAGGGTAATGCTATTATCTTAATTTTACTCAACAGCTGGTAAACTAACTTGTTACATACTTTGCCTTCTAAAGCATCTTAAGAAATTATCTACATAGCATTGCATTCCTTTGGCAACAGAGAGCTAAGTCCCATTTTCAAAAGTAATGTAGGCAATCAGGATTCCAACCCACATTTGAAAAAAACCCTGACCATTTAATTTGGACATCGAGCCTAAATTTAGACATCTATCTTACAAAACTCCTGGCCAAAAGACAGCTTGTGCAGAAACAAATGCAGAAAAATATATCCCATTTTCCAAAACTCTGTGTAGCTTTTGGGTAATGTGAATCAGCTTCTTTATTCTTGGATCCTGAATCAAATTCAGTGGAAAAAAATGTGCAGTCTTATTTATTTTGTTGTTGTTGTACCCAGAACTGCTGCCTTTGAACATGCAGTCCTCAATAAACTCACGCTGCATGCCAAGGTTAAGAATAACAGTAAAATATGAAAATCATGTTTTGAAGCACTGGATGCTTGCAGGACAATGAAACATTGCATTTCATGTTAACTACACAAAAATACCTGACACCTCCTAAAACATATGACATCCAAACCTTGCCTGAGCTGCTCAATAGAATCTCCTAGGGAACTATATCAAGCAACGTTTCCTCTTGGGTATATAACTCTTAAAGGACAGCAAAGAACCCAACTACTCCCATTCAAAAGGAAAATCAAAATAAATAGGAATAAAGAGTTCCCCTTATTCTCTTCCCAGTATTTCCCTTTTCTTTATCCTCTGTTTAACAGAGAAACATTTGCATGGAGCTAAAAGGCTCTTCTAAAGAAAACTGATTTTAAATCTGATGACAAGCCAGTCTCCCCTGGAGTGCCAAGTATCCAGATGCATCCACACCCTTTCATACAGCACATGCTTAGCAATTTACCTGGTCTGATACAGCTGGTGCAGCCCTGCTTGTTCCTTGACAGGCCTTAGATGGTTCACCACTTGCTGAGCCAGTACCAGATCTTGGTGCTTTACCAGATTTATTGGCAGTAGCACTTGGAAGCCTCGCACCACTGCGACCTCCTTTGCAACACCTTTCGTGCACAGGGAGACGGTCAGGAAAAAAGGTTCGGCCACAGTTTCTACAGGGCACGAGCTGGGCTTGAGCACTATAATAAGCTGCTTCATTTTCATCTGTAAGTGTATAGGAGCCACTACCAGTAAGGACCTCGGGTTTCTTAGGCTCTGGCCTTCTAAGGTGCTTTGGTAGCTGATTGTTCTCAATACGCCACTTCTCTAAGCACTTAGGTTCGTGTATAGCAATAGAATGTGACCCAAATTCTCTGCCACAGATATAGCATACCTTGAAGGCAGGTCTTCTTGCAAAGGGTGCTTGAGACATGTCTGAAGAAATTGACTGTTGTGATACTATTGTAGTGCCTGGTCACCTTTTCTTGGGATCCAGCTTCTAGATGTACTACTTTGGGAAAAAGTTCCAGGAAGAACTGGCAAATTAGACGGTGAAACTTGCTCTAAAGGTGAGGTGCTACAGATATTAATAGGGGCTTCTTCACCACTGGACAGAATACTACAAGTTTTGTTTCACACTCTTTTTCCTGACATTTGTTTCCATTAAGGGTATCACATTTCAGGAAACTTCTCTCTCTTCTAAGCACAAAGAGCTTGGCAAAGTCTGTTATTCAGAATGATTCCACATCTTCTTAATCTATTTTCATGGGCCAAAATATATTAGGGACTTCAAAGCTGGAACACTGAACCTAATGGCTGTTTCAGTATAGAAAAGGAGTTTCTCTGTGTTTTCCTTTTGTTTTTTGTTCTTACACGACCCTAAAACAAATGAGATTAGTACAAATTAATCAATGTGTTCTCTCTAGTTAAGATTACCAACCACTGGTTTATCTCAAGGCACTATTAACCTTACTAATCTGTTGCATTTTTAAATAGCAGATAAATAACATCAAATATATTCTTATCCATAGGGATTAGCTGAACAATGTAAATCTGAAATTCTGGTCCCAGAGGAAGTAAAATCGCAAAGGACATGAAAGAAGATAGGTTTGCACAAACTGAAGCTGATGACATATAAGTGGTTGGGTGTATAACCAATATGCTTTATTTTCAGTTACTGATAGAACTGGTATTTCTCGTAGTCTTCAATTTATAAGCCTTTGAAGTTGATAATTAAACATCATTTCCCTGTCTCCAGAGACATAAGAAAAAGTCCCTCAGTAGAGAGATGTCAAGTCCAATCTACAAAGGCACAGTCAGAAAGTAAAGTGTTCCCAGACAGTCTAGTGGTGGAAGGAGATTATTTGCACTTACTATTACTAGCACCTTAATTCAGCACTTGTGATGTGGTATCTCAAACTGTCTGACCAGTCTTGATTCTCCCGGTACAAAAGTGTTATTAATGAAATGGAGCAGGTTTTTAAATAAGGCTTACTGAGGTGCTTTGGGGGCTGAAGCACCTGATGAATGAGACAGAAAGGGCACTACATTTATTTAGACAGCACAGTTTCAGTTTTTCCATGTCCCTGTAAACAGATAAATTTGTGCTTTATCCCTTAAATGTTCATTTCTTACAATATTTTGTGCTGGCCCTCCAAGGATTAGAAAATATAATTCAGATTATACACATGTATGGCAGTCAACTGTTTTAATTGCATGGAAAAATAAAAAACCAAAGTAGCACATTGCATAGATAGGTAACTGCCAAGGACAGTCTACTTTATCTGTAACAGAAGAAATATCTGGCTAAAGCCATCTTCAATTGAAGCCTTACTGAATACTCCAGACTTTATCTCAATCCTTCCAAACTTGTAGGAGCTTCCTAACACATAAACATATCCACACTGGCTGTCTTGGAGTCTTGGTTCACTTCCTCTGCTGCAACCATCCAACCTGGATCTTTTTACTGCTTTTTTGCCATGTCACAATTGAAGACTTGGTTCCCACTCAACAGCCTTTTCACCCTTATCTGTCCCACATCTAAGAAAGAACCCATGGGCTGACTTTTACTGTACCCAAGTGCAATGGCACAGTTTTCTCATTGTCTTTGAGATGACAAACTTACTTAAACTTTGTCTTTATCACTGAGAAGCAATTGAGCTCATTCCAGTCTCTTACAAATATTCTAGGGGTTATCTTAAATAGAGGTGCAACAGTGAAAAAACAAGTTGTCACCAGGTTCATGTGAGTAGTCATCCTTTTGCCAGGCACAGAAAAATGTTTAGACTGCTGCACTGATACTGCTTGCTTAAATACTCACAAAGCTGCATATTTCAGGGACAAATGGGATAGTTTCTTTTACAAAAAATTCCTGTGAAGCTTGTATTTATTTGTAGGCAAACTGGAAAATGTGAAGACCATCAGACTCAGTCTGTGATTTGTACTGGAACAAATCTTTGTGAGCAAGCATTTTGTAGTTAGCTGTTAAAAATAAAATTCTTGAGGGCCATTATACTTGGTGCACTCAAAGTTAATACCTCATCCAAAACTGTATTAGATAACTACAGTCTGGTGAAAAACAGGGTAAAGTATGTGGCTGTAGTATCCTCTCATGTCTGAAGCTATCAGGTGTATCGGGTGCGTATAATGTAGGTTGACAGTTACACAAAACTATAGCACTGGAATTTTAAGTTCCGATACCAAAATAACAGGTTCAGCAGTATGTGAAATTTAAATGTGCAAACTAGTATTCAGGCTACTGTACTGTAAGGCCGTTTCAAAGACTGGGAGAGTTTCCAAGGAGAGTGGCCTGTTGGATGAATCCAAGTTGGGAAATAGCCAAGTGCTTTAGGAGGGTGAAGGGAATGGAGAGCCAGGGAAACATTAAAGGGTCATGAAGGCAGGAGAGATAAGGGTTATTGGCAGGTCACAGGAAGGGAGCATCAGAAAGTTCAGTAACATTTCAGGGAACTTCGGAACTTTTCAAGATCCTATTTATGTCCTATTTATTGATTTATGTCAGAATGAAACTTTCTTGTACCTGAGAGGATTCTTAAAGCAACACTGAACACTCAACTGCCTGCCATATAAAGAATGTTAGGTGACTTAATCTGTTGCCATTAGGAATGAATCAGTCAATAAAAGATGCTATAAACAATCTATTAACAATATAACCTATTGTTGGATTTACAAGCTTGCTATTGTAAATACTTCATAAGAGAATTATGCTTCCTTGTGGGGATTACACCACTTGGTCTACATTTATTCCTGCCAAGTTGACTGTTATTATTTGGAAACTTCCTATAAATTTAGTCTGAAATGAAAAGGCATATAAGCAGTTCAAATCTTCTCTCAAGATCAGTGGTAAAGATGTGGAAGTAAATCAGGACTGGGATTTAACAATTCAAAACATAAAACTTTCTTATGTTTTTCTTTTAAAAATGTTGCAACATTTTAATAAAGAGGGAAGGTACAGTTGATCATTGCATACAGCTACGGGAAAACACTTCTCTCCTCTGCAATTCCATGGAGGACAGTACTTAAAAACAATTTCATGAACTGCAGTGGCACTTACTTTCTCCACTTACAACTAGTGGAGAAATTCAATGTAATTAAAAGCAAATACTATGACTAGTTTAGAATCAGGAAAAGAGCTTCAGTCTAATCAAAATAGAACAGAATGACGAGAGCACAAACGGCTCAATACATCTATTATTTTCTTGTCCTGAAGTAGGAACAGGAACTCTTGTACACAGTTTTCAAACTTCACCTAATCAATTGCAATGATAACATTATTGCAACATCATCAACAACAGCATTATTAACCACGCCAGAAACTGCAACAACAGCATTATTAAAAATGCTTCACTTACATTGCCTTCCCTTAGCCACCATGTGTGATTCAACCTATAGAAGTGGAAACTTCCCTGAAACAGTCTTCATTATGTCTTGTTTCATGTCAGCGCTGGAACTTGGAAGCAAAGTTGACACATACGTTTCCTATTTCCTGTATGCAGCCCATTTCTGAAGAGCGACCCTCTCTGTTTTTCATCTCTCTTGATTCTGTCATGTAAACAATTCCTCAAAAACCATTACAAGGTTATTTTATAAGCCTGAATTCCTTGACTGAATTGAACAAAACATACTTGTGTTAGCTGGGGGATTAAACTGGCTGTTTCCAATGAATCCTCAACACTGCTGCTTTTGACTTAGCTAGAATTCCACATGGAGACCTCCCAGCTATAAAGAAACCCCAGAGTTTACCTTATGGAAGAACACATTGCATGAAGCTTCCTACTACTAGGACACAACCACTCTTATTCAATGGACAAAATACAGGAACAACTGAGAGAATTTGGGGAATCTGGTTTTGTACAGTTTATGGATGCTGATGGGTCTCACAGTCTTTCCACGTGTAGCTGTATCAGACTGTAAAATCTATTTATCTATATACGGTATTTTACTGTCACTGTTCTAATCTGCTAGCACAGAAAGATAAATCCTTGCACCAAATAAACACAGAGCTAAACCACAGGTCACAGAGCTTTCAAGCTTACATATCAAAAATATCCCAAGAATCTCTAAGACATGTTTGATTCCATCTACAACCAGAGACAATTTCAAAAAAACTTCCCTTGGACCAGCTTGGCTTCATCTAAAAGCAGAGACAATTTCCCAGAAGACTATAAACTAGCCAAGTAAGCAGTGGGAACCAATTACTTTGCTATTTTTTTTTTTCAAAGTGCCTGATAAAGCCGAGAAGGATTTATATGGAGTACTTGCTTCAGGTGACAGTGGCTTAAATTCGGGAGGCTCTTTGGAAATGTCATCTATAATTGTAGAGTGCTTACAAAAATTAGGAGTCCTATAACAGACTTAGGAGAATGTCTGCATGGGTTGATCTGCTTGAGGGAGAGGATGAAAGGGTACAGAGACACATAAATGAAGAGGAAAACATATGGGTCCAAAATGGTGGCAAATACAAAAGCCTGGCAGAAGCTCAGGTACAGATCAGTTTGTCAGTGCCGAGAAAGAAACTGGTTAATCCATTATCTTGGATTCAAGAACTCTTGGTTGTGTGAACCCTCATTTACTTCCTTTTGTTTTCCCTTCCTTCACTACTACACTCAGTGTTGTATACTTGTTCTGCCTGTCCACCATGCAGTGTTTGGAACCATAAGCTTTCTGTTTGTGACACCATGTTGTTATGTGAGTCATTTAATATGGGTGATTAAATTCACAAGTATCCTAAAAGAAAAGATTTTACTTGCAACACCTAACTTTACTGTTACATAAATTGGAAATGTCTCAAACAGCTGGAAGTGAGAAGCAACAAACAAAAGTTTCATGTACTACAAGGGCACCCAGAGATCCTTGTTTTTCAGTCTGGGCTGGACTGTGTAAACAGACAAAGGAGAAAACTCAGTATAAGAGGATTTAATATATAGAGAGATGGAATAAGCGATCTCCCAAGCATAACACAGGAAGTCTGAAAAAGAAGGAAATTAAATTTAGATTTTCCAGCACCCCAATATCGAATCAGTAAATTTCTAAGAATTTTCTAAGGCTGATCCCTAACTTTACAGTCAAGATAAAGGTAAGTCTTTTTTCTCTACTTTCCTGGGTTCTCATTATATTTACGTACAAAAGTGGCATCAGAAAGGACCAAACTGACACCCTCTGCTGAGTGCCAAGAAAGCATTGCTTCAGGGTCTTTCCAAATAAAATGTTTTCTATGAGGCTTCCCATTATTCTTTAAGGAAAAGCAAATTAAATTAAACCAACATCTTGAGCTTCACTTTTTTTTGTGCTAAATGTTTTATATTGCTCAATTATAAATCATTTTAGAAATCCGTTAAGACCCAGTATGCAAACATAAGCTGGACAAAAATATTGGACAATTTGTATTATCTTACTGTTGGATCTGTTTTTCACTGAAAGATAAAAGGAAAAAAATATTTTTATGTTTCCAACAATATTTTTAGCAAATTAACCACATATTGAAAACCTCACATTTTTCCAGCTCAGCACTACATTCTCTCCACAGTTTCTGGCTGAAGGAGTGTCCTTTGGTTAGTACTAGAGACTAATCATTTCCTTCAGTCATGTGAAAAGAATAATCTATTATTTTATGGTACTTAAATAAATACCACTGAGATGTAGAAAATCCATGTCAAGATGCTTCATCTTTTCACAGCTAAGCATGATCCATGTTTTTATGCATCCTCCTCTCTCAAGAAACTACTTGCAAGCTCCAAACATATAAATATTGGCATATACTTCACTTCTGTCAGCTTCAAGAGTTTGTTAGTCTGTAACATCTAGTATCACTGGCTTAAATGTCTTAGGAGCAATGCACACTAAGAAATATCCAAGTGTGGAGCTTGTTCCAGCAGAGGATCTAGTGCACATACACCTTTTCCCCCATGTGGTCTGCAGCCCACAGGGTGGTGGTTATGCCTTGGTTTAAAGTGGATGCAGCCCAGTGGGAGGACAGGACAAGAATACTCAACCAAACAGGCCAAGTTAAAGAGCATCCAGTTCTGGAACTCATCTGTACAGAAACAGGTTTTTTTCCCAGGGATCTGGATGATGACTATGCAATTATTTCAAGATAGTAGGCTCATCCCTAGGGAGAAAAAAAATAGGTGGATGGATAAATGCATATTCAGTAATCAGTCTGAAACAAAAAGAATAGAAGCCAAGAACGTCAGCTTGTACAAATTGACACAAGTCAGTGGAAATCAGAAGGATGACACTGCACATGTGCTGAGAGCATGTCACTGGAAGTGTAAAGTGATTCAGAGATGGAAAGACACTTTTCCCAATAAACTTCAGTAACACAGTTACCTTATACAGGATAGGGGTAAAGGGGTAATCTAAAGGGGTAAATGTTCTTTTCTTTTACAGCGTAAATCAATCTTAATCGATTGATTTCTCTAAATAGAAGGAAAGTGTTTCTGCTGATAAATCATCCCATAACTAAGGTTTTTTTGGTATTTTTCTTATGAACAGGATACTCAGATAATCTGATTATCGTGGAAACTACTAAACTCAGCAAGACAGCCCAGCTACTAAAATATAAAAACTAAATAATGAGCAGAGGGCCACAATAGCTGAAGAGAAACTGAGGGAACCTATAGCAGCAGATGAAATTGTCTTAAATGGAAAATGTCTAGAAAAGCAAAACTCTGGACTTCCTATTATTTTGTGAAATGTGAAAACCTAACAAGACATTATTCAATACTCACTGTTGCATTGTGCATGAATTATGCAGCACATCCTAATACTTTGCAGAACACTCATGACATTGTGACACAAAAAAGAAAGAGATGCCTACTAAATCTTTTACAGAAAACACCATGTTAGGAGGGCTATCAAAACATTCACCATGTCCAGCAAGAGCATTAACAGCATTACAGCACTCATTTTGAAGGCTTTGTTTGTAAAAAATCTTAAAAGCATCATTCTTCTACATTACTGTTTTTCTCCTCCAGATTAAATCAAAAGTGATTTACAACTGGCGTGAGACAATATGATGGATAAAGGTCATCGAGTTTTACCTGGTACCCCTGGGTGCTGATGATTATGTAATTTGTCACGCGTAGTGATCATCTTTTACTCTGTATTTGAAGCATTGGTCCATATTGTCCTGTTTTCTGTTTTATAATTCTTTAGGGAACAGGATTAAATTCCATGTGCCAGCAAAAATACATATGGAATATAAACCTGAAATGTCCCCATATAATGTGGCTTAAAATGTCTGAGCTCCCTACTGTATTGCCATAATTTCACCTGTTTATAAACCAGTGCATTCTATGACAATGTCCTACAGAGTTAAGTAGATAGAAAAGTAAATTTTAGTAAAATATATATATTTGTAATGAAGGAAATGGTAATAGTTTGTAACTTGAGCAATCAGTTCAGTTATAGAACCTTAAGAATAAAGTTTGCAGTAAGCTTTAAGATAAACCACTTGGACAGCAAGTTCTCTGTTTCTGTTGTTCTTTCCAAACAAAACAAAGCAAAACAAAATGGCTTTTTAGTAAACCTTTTCATTATTGTTATGTACCACATACTTTCCAGGAACAGAACTGAAAGAGATAATTTGTTATATAGGACAATCAGCAAATATGTCCCAGGCTGCCTGTTACAGAATGTAACATTTCTACCTTTCAATGTCCACATTGTTGGCCATGAGTACTGCAATTTTATTCCCCTGCCCCTTAAAACACACACATAAATGAACTCAGTCCACTCCCCTAGAAGAGTGGGGAACCAAGAAGTCAGAACATCTGACTTGGTAAATGCTCACGCACCACTTGTGCCAGGCCAGGCAAACCTCTGCAGAAACAAATTACAGAGAATAAATGCATTATCCTCACAGTAAGCACTAGAATACATGAAGGCATTACCAGCTAGCTGGTCAAAGGTAGAAAGTCACACAATTTTTTGTTGATTGACCTTTCTCCTTATTTACAACTAGACCCCGACGTCTGCAGGAATCTGACCATCTGGTACCCAGGGAAAGCAACTTGTTTTAGCTGGATGAGGACAGGACACAGGACTGCATTATTTAAACCCTGGCTGACTGAGGCTCAGGTCAGGCATGGTGTAAGTACCACCTTCACAGTGAAATCAAGTGAAAACTAGTAAAACTGGGCTGTGAGCTCAGGGGTCCCCGTGCCTGTTGCCAGGCAGAAGAGCGGCTTAGACTTCGGGAGAGAAGGAAAAGCATGGTTCCTCTTCACCCAACCATTCTTCCACCGCCCTGCCCGAAAACAAGAATTGACAGGCTTATTCAGATCCAAGGCTCCCAAGACCGTGGATGGCATCTAATTTTTCATGTCCTCCTAAACACCTATTACCTCCGCTTGGATCAAACCTCCCTCACGTCCCCTAAGGCTGGGGTTCTGCGCTGCGGCCCCTGCGCCCGGAGTTCACGCCCCGGAGGGAGGGAGGGAGGGAGGGAGGGAGGGAAGGCGCTCACGCGCCCGCGGCGCAGGCCCCACTGCCCGCCCTACCACCCCCGCGCGCCGCCGTTACCGCGGCAACGCCGCGCCGCGTGCGAACCCTTGCCGCCGCCGTCGCTGATTGGCCAGCGTGGCTGTCAGTCACCGGTCGGGCAGCCCTGCCCCCGGCCCTCCGGGCGCTGAAGGGGGCGCAGGGAGCCTCTCGGATTGGGGGGAAAACCTGTCTTTTCCTGGCGGGAAATGCGACTGAGCGGAACGCCTGGTCCGCTGAACACCGGCCAGTGTTCTGTGGGAAGTGACCCTGCTCAGGCTGTGCATCCTTGCACAGGGACCCCTCTCTCAGCCCCTTTCCATTCTTGCCTAGGCGAGAAGGGACATACGGCATCGTTGTGAAGTCCAAGCGGCAGAGAAGGATAAGCATGAGGAGTCGTAAATCCATTTCCCACGTAGGCAGTCTTCTCATTCAAAAATTCACACTTTTCGGCCAGACTGTTTTCAACACTTTTCCAAATTTAACTTTTGCAAGCTTCATATTTTCCGTGGAAGTTAATTCTTACAGAAACAATGATAAAGAATTGCTACAAGAAAACACCACTGGTTCAAACATTCCCATGGCAAGTGTTCTCTGGTGGCAGTGCCAAGAGCAAGCCAGCAGGGCCTCTTTCATGCTGCCTCTTTCTGCATAACAAACTTCAGTTGTCACTTAGTGAAAACTTAAAATTCACAACAGGCATTGTTTGTGTAGGGTAATGCCAAGAGCAACTGTTCTGCTAAGCAACAGAGATCTACTGCAAACAAATTCTAGTACCTGTTTGACATTTTCCGTGTGCCTCGTGTGCTGGTAAAGCAGATGTGAAGCAAACTTGTCTAACAGGCTTTTACTAAATCACAGCCTTCAACCAGGTGAACTCCCAGGCCTGACACTCAAAATTATATTTACAAAAAACCTTCAGAGAAGTAAAATAAGGTTGTCTGATTAGAACATGTTGCATTGCAAAATGCTAGTGTGCAAAGGAAAGTTACAGCAGGCAAGGCCTTTTGACACTGCAGCACCCGTAAGCCCAACAGTTACTTCAGCTTTATGCTATGTATTACTAAGGGTGTTCATCAAATGAGTAGCACCTGGATTAAAAACAAATGTCATTTAACCTTCACTTTACCTTAGGGATTAAATACAATTTGTATTGCGCTGAATTTATTGTCAGCATGACATAATGCTCTTGCCTTTTGACAGAATTGACGCAGACCCTCTTTTTAGCAGTATTTACAGAATGCTTTGAAAAATACAAGAAAAAATATTTCACCTTCATCAGTGATTCTATCACCTAACACTGTTAGTTTCAAGTTATTTGAGGTTATAAAACTGTGATCATTTTATGTGACAGATTAACAAATACTAAAGGATAATAGTGCAGTTACAGAGTGAAACTCTTGGAAGTGCTAAGATTAAAGTTACCCCTTGCCTCACAGATCTAACAGGAAGTTTATAAATAGAAGTAAAAGTATGTTTGCATGTTGTAAAAACCTCCATTAACCTATGGGGGTTAAACGAAATAAAAAATATTTTTCTCCACTGTATCCTTTTAGGTGGTAAACAGGTAAGACTGTGGTTTCTACATGAGCTGTCTCAAGTATCAACACAAAGGTCTGAAAATAGCAAGAGAAGTAATCGCAAGATTTAGGAAAAAAACCCCAACATCTTGCTATTTTTTTTGTTTAAATTAATAAAAGTGTTTTCAGATCATTGGAAATGAGGAACAAACTAAACAATACTTCAATTTAAAAGCACACCCCAAATCCTTAACAAAGTTTTTATCAAGGTGATGGAATACATTTCCTGTTACAAGTACCATTAATACTGTTTTTTAATAAGTTACTATGTATGTAAAACTTGGTATTTTTTGTATAAATTCATACCAACAATATAGTAAAAATTGGTGAGAAATTTCCAGCTGAATTCCTGATTGGCATGTTTTGTGTGTATGTATATGTGCTTGTATGTGTGTGGATGTTTAGGTATTTGGAAATGCAAAAATGGACAACCCTGAAAAATGTTTGCTATATCACATATGCCATACATGTGGTTTACTACAGCTGACTGGTACAGATTTCTGAGTTATTTTAAATTAAATGGTACAAAATTGCATTTAATGTCTTCTGGTTTGTATCGTTTCCATACTCCATTATGAACTCTTGCTGACTAGATAGAATGCAAACAAAAAACACAGGAATTACTTTTACCAGAGAAAGAAGAACAGCAGAAATTAATTGCTTTCCACTGTGTATCTTCTTCAAACCAGACTCTATCACATAGTGGACAAGATATTCCCTAGAAGCGGCTTTATTTTATGAAATAATTTACATTTTGTGTACATGTGCAATTAGGGCACCCTGGAACAACAGGAAGGGTCATAGAGAAGCCATGGGAAACTTATAATAGGATTTCAGTGTGTCTGATAATTTCCCAAAGGGCCTGAGACAAACATCAATAAAAATATTTGTGTCCCAGTGACACAGGAGCAGCCCTGATATAATTACTTTGCACATATTTTTGTAACTGTCATTCCAACTAATAACTTTTGCTTCTGCAGGTCTGTTTTGCTTCCTCCAAAACTCTGAGTGGGATCCTATCAGAAGGTCAACTGGAAGCAGCAGAGGAACAATAAATAAACCAAGAGTATGAAAAATGCCTTAAAGAGTAGCTTGGATGGGGTAAAGGTGAGAGGTCATCAATTGCTAGGACTTCTTTATTTTTACTTTTTATTATAGCTCATTTGTTCATGGAGAGAAAACAAATTAGGGAAGTCCATTTCATTATACATTATTTTTACTTTCCGGCTTGCTTTTCTGAAAGTTTGGAAACGTTTGTTGTATGTTTTTCCCATTACCAGTATTTCTTTTCTCTTGTATGTAAAGCAGTAATATTATCTCCACTGAAGATTTTTCTATGACAACATGTTTTGGTAACTGAAGATTTTAGAACTTGACTGTTCAGCCCATGAAATCAGTCTATGTTTAATATGATTTAGTTGTTGTGAAGACATTACTTAGGAGACCGATGTATTTATTTTTTGACATTGCCTTGGTAGGTGCCACCCTTTGGCTTTACTCTACAGATTAGCATGCAGACCCTCCCTCAGAGCATATCTTCAAAGCATCTGAAAGAATGTCAGTAAATTAATTACCCTCTGTGTTCAGTAAGTTTTCTTTCCTGAAGAGGAGAAAGGTTACACCGAGGCTGAAAGGAACGCGTGCCTTGTTTTCATTACCATTTCCAATGGACAACCAGAAAAGATTATGTTGCAGCTAAGAACACAGTTCAGATGTGTACAACCAGATTTCCCTTTGAAGCTGGAAGTTTTCCCAGGAAGATGGATATGGCTGCAGCTGAAGCAACAATCATTTTTCATGAAGAGAAATACTGCCACACATTCCAAGGCTGGACTACTCCAAGCAAATTACACAGTGCTAATGACATTTCCCCGTGTGACTATCTGAAAATATCTAGTACTTTTTTCACCAGAACTGTGTTTATCTCATAATTATACTCTTACCATACCTTTGATAATACTGGTGGGAAAAATGTCAGATCCTCTGAATTAGTGCCTTTAACAAGAGAAAGATGAATTCTGAGAAAGAATTTTCAAACTCCAAAATGCAGTAAGAGGGAGGAAGGACCCTTGTGTTTGGACAGATCAAACCTGGTATTTAGAAGAAATAATGGAAGGATAAGTGGCAGCATGAAGATTGTAAAATTATGAACTTCTGAAAAAAAAAAAAAAATCTTCCAGAAAGAACAATTTTAATTAGCAAATTCCTCTCTTGGGAAGAAGGTTTGATTTAATAGCCAAATCATCGGTAATTAAAGACATTTATATGTGAAATATTCCTGTCAATGGTTGTGAAGTACTGTAGCCATTAGGATGTATATTATATTGCTCTGGACACTGCCATTAGTTTGTGCTCCCTCTTCAGGACTGTTATTGCAGGACATGGTAACCACGTTTATTGGCCTGCCTTCCCAGAAGGCAGCCCAAGAATCATCACTCTACACACACCAGAGCTCTCTGCTGTGAGTTTCCTCCCCTGACTGCCAAGAATATCAGAGGAATTGGATTTGCAGAAACCCGAACTCCTCGCCTCCAGCTCAGGGCAGCCTAAGGCTCCTTTATACAGACTATACATTTCTTCCAGCCCCCTCGGAGTGGCTGACTCATTGCAGCCTCACGCAGTCTGCCATTTTACACTCTCTCCCTTCTTATTACACCCCACATAGGCAGCTACCATTGCCAAAAGCTGTCCCAAGAGCTGGAATCTCCTTGTCTCCAGTGCAGCCCCCTCTACTCTGCTACCACAGTCTGAATCATCAGGGAGCTTGTGCCCTGAGCATCAGTACCTAGATATAAACTGGAAGAACAGTGCTTCAGCTGCAGGGGAGCCCAGCTACATACACTCAGTATACTTCACAATGAGACAATTTTCTTGAAACAGATATTCCCCATTCCAATCACTCATACTACTGCTGCCTGGATGCCCTTTTTTTCACTTATCTTTTGTACCTAGTGTACACTTTTCATTTCATAAGCATCTTTCACATTACACACAAGAACATAATACATAATGAAGGCTTCCAACAAAGCAGAAAAACTTAACAGCAAAATCAACAAAAAAGAAAATAAAAAGAGGCTGAACTCTATAAAGTTAAATATAAGATCAACCTACTTTAAACAAGAGGGAATAAACAACTAGAGGAAAAACTGTTCACATGCAGCATTAAGTTCTTCAAGCCCTCATATCCCCATATCAAGCCCACCTGACTTCAAGAAAGACAGGCTTTTTAGGCTAGCTGCAAAATTAGTTGGAGGAAATACTATGGCCATGTTACACAGTAGGTCAAAGTAAAAATATGTTGATCCCTTCTGGCTGTAAAATCTATGAGTCAAGTAATTCCTCCTAAATGGCCCCCACAGGGATTTGAGCCTCCACCATTTCTTTTTGCATTTACATGCTGAAGATTTTTATTTTTCAATCTCCCAGCCTTTTTCTTCCTATTTCATCACAGTAGTCCCACCAAATGGATCTCCAGACAGAAGAGCTGCAAGTGATCCCTATCCTCTGTCTTTTTCCCTCCATTAACTGCATTGCAAATAAATAAGCCAGAAATAATGTCAGCAGAAAGGACTGATTTCCAGTTCGTCCTTAAAAATCCCTCACAAGCAAGATCCAGAGTTTAATTACAGCCAAAAAAGTCAAGAACCACACTTAGATCAGTTTTTATCCCATATTTCTAAGCCAAGATGTCACTAAAACAACAGCTGCATATTATAAATGGGAAACAGACTTTAGAATCTCTCTTCACTCAACCAAAGAGTGAAGAAATTCAGAGATTCTCCAGTCCTCAGATTGGTCTGAAAATACTTGAAGGTCTCCTCTGTGCAGTCTGTCAATGCATCAGGTGCCAAACATGTAAAACATCCACTGAACCCTCTCCTGTGTACCTGGATTTATGTTCTGAAAGAGACCAGGCAAAGTCTTGGTGTGAGAAGCGCAGTGGCCATTTTGCAAGATCAGCAGTCCCTTTTGTATTAAAAATAAATGAAAGAATCTATCACTGTCACTTTGGTCACTATCTCCCTTTCTTCTGTCTGCTTCCTCTTTCCCATATTGCAATCTTCCTTTGTCTTTTACTTTTTTGTTTCCCCTGGTACTCTTTATCCTCCTAGCGCTTGACTTTACTAATGTTTTGTTCTGTGGCAAACCTGCCACTGCCAACTTCCTTCTTCATCATCTTTCTCTTTACCCCCAGTTTGCTTTCTCTCTCATTTCATTTTTCAGCATGCTGACTTTTTGTTTTCATTGCCCAGCTGCACTGTTTGGGCATTTTCTCTCTCCTTTCTCAGCCACTCGCCTATTTCAGTCAGAGGTTCATGTCCTCAAACAACTACACCTATGATCCATCTTTGTCGGTGATACTCTTTTAACTGCTTGTTTGATGCAGGCCCATATACAGATTTACTATTCAATATATGTAACTTATAACTGCAAGCACTATGTTGATTTCCTAATTTGCTCGTGTGAAAAACACTTCCAGTTCCCATCAGTATTTCTTCTACTCCCTCTGAATCACCTTCTAGATTTCCCTCAGCCTCTCTAGATACCACCACAGCCTTCAAGTTCTCTTGGCTTTCCCACCCTTCTCATTATTTTGTAGTCAATTTTTGCTGCTGAAGAGAAGCAGAGGTGTTGAAGACAAAGCATGGGAGCTGTTTGCAATTGCTGTCACTTGCTAAAGTCATCTTTCCTGTTGGTGGGAAGCAGGGAGTAGCAGCCACACCGCTCTTTGCAGCCTGATAAGGAGAACAGGGCAACATAATTTGGCTAAGCATGAAGAGGGGACCTGCAAGGAGATGGGGGAAGAGATATACAGCAAGTTCTATGAAGACCTAGAGGCCAAGATTACTACAAGGGAAACCAGAGAGTCTGCAGGGGAATAAAAGCATCCACAAAATGCTTCAGAAAATCAGAGAGCTGGGTGAAATGAAGGGGCACATCCCTTTCCTGTAGGTGGGGACACCCCATTAATCTTCTTTCTATTTGATTTAAAATCATTATAATGGAAGACAACAGAGATAATATTTCACCTGTTTTCTTCTCTGACATTGACACATATTGACCCCTTTTGGTACCTTCTTGAGTATTTTCTCTTCTGTATCTCTTCAGCTGTCTGCCTGCATATCAAAGTATGCGGCTCACCTCACATTCCCTAAGCTCTGAGGATTTCCTCGGCCCTTCCAAGTCTTGTATGATGCAAGCATGCCAGACAAACATTTAGCCCTCAAATGTACTTATGTAGTCTCTTGTTTTCCCCTTGTGTGGCTCTGAAGGGTTATGAAAATAAAAGGCCAAACAAATTCATGCCAGCAGTAATTCCAGCCCCACCCTGCAGAATGGGCAGACACCACATGGCCCAAAGAACAGCCAGATCTCATGATTACATTTAAATAAATGTTGACAGTTGAAAAGACTGCTCTGGTTCCCCCCAGTTTTCACTCTCCTCCTGTTCTTTCACTGCAGGGGGCTATCAGCACCTTGGCTAACTTGGCTGCAGCATGACATGAAGAGACTTCACTCTGTAGGAACAAAAAGTTCCTTTAAAAACTTGAAAATACCCACGTAACAAAGCAACAGTGGTAAACAGGTTCAGCAAGGACCACAATGCTTAATGATTTTGGGAGTTAAGAAAAGGCACAGATGAGGTGGGAAGAATGAACTGCTTTTCCAAATAGTTTAAGTTCAGCCTTTGCCAAGAGCTGCAGGAGGGAGAAACAAACAGAAATATTAAGAACAAGAAAATAAAGGATTTAGAACAGTATTTCATTTAATTTTGTAGGCTGTTTGGGTATATTGTTTGTTTGTTCTGCTTTTTTTTTCTGTACTTGGCTGAGGATACCTGTGGTATTATCTAGACACACCAGACAGGAATTTATAGTTGCCTTTTATTGAATTGTTCACAAGCTATATGAACAGCGCATTTCTTGTAGTTCTTCTCCTTAGTTCCACAGCAGACTTCTATGCTCTGCTTCTTCTATGTTAACAGGACTTTTTGGTGTTACCAGAATTAGCAGGAGCTTTCATGAGCCTTTAGAAGAGTGAAAATTTTGTTACCTGATTCAGAAAATGAAAGGAAGATATTGTATATACATGAAACCAATTTTTTAAGGAAATAATTAGGAAAAAACTCAAGATTATTCTCAATCCTCTTGTTTTCTGAAAACTGAGAATATGAGTTGATTGCTCAGCTATTTCCCTTTATTTTCACTGTGCTCTGTGATTTGAATGCTGTCAATACAGACTAAGAAGGGCATATTAGGTTATTTTTAATGAACATTGCATGGTCAAATAATTTATAGAGGTTTACTCTGCTATGATTGTAAATACTGCTGAAAATTTTGCAAATCCTGCCTCTATAGTTTGGTTTATATTTTTTGTTTATGGCAGATGCTGGTTTTTTTAAACTGTGTTACTTGAAGTGTAGCTGAGACCTCACTGAGGGCCTTCTTGGGGTTGCCTATGTTACAAAGAACAAAAATATTAACAACCACTTTGTAATAGGTAGCTGCCAACTGTAAAAATGCTATGACACATTTGCATTTTCAACTTCAGTATTATTTTAGAGGTCAGAATAGGGCTTATTCACTTGGCATCAGTTACAATATCAGTACAATACCATGATTAAAAGTTTTGAGTCTATTAATAAAATGTGAGATCTTTGACTGCTAAACATAATGTATAAGTTTGGCAGGTTTGGATATACACTGAAGCTAGATTACTTGTATCATCCTTTCATACTTGTTTCTTCCTTTTCACCTCCCATAATTCTCTTTGCAGGTCTTGCCAGTAGCAGACTCTTGCTGATTTGCCTTCAAGATGCTTAAGGATGCTCTTACAGGTAATAAGAGAGCAATAGCATTGTGTCAAGTTTTCATGGACAGCACAGTGCTGTTTGACTTTGATAGCATCCTTGCAGGTGGCAAGACAGCAAACATCAAGAAATCAAGTGGCGCAAGCATAACATATTTCTCCATATATTTCCCACTTGACTATTTGACAGTAATGGATCTGTACCATTGATTAATTGTGTCACAGAAGACAAGAAAATGCTGGCTCTGCAGGAACCTATCCAGTCTCCTTGAGTTGTTATCTTTGGGCAAAATTTATGCAGAGTGTAGTGTAGGCTTGGACTGGGTTTATCTCACTAGAGAGCCAGATTTGTTGTCTCTGCACAACACACACCAAACCAGTACTGTGGAACCCTCTGAAACTGCACCCACGGGCTCTTCTTTGCCACCACAATGCCTGCAGATTTTATGCACTTGTGTTCATGCCATATCAGGCATCATCTGGCTCCCACTCTGCTGCAGAGCACTCTGTATTCCTAGAAAGCTTGTTAGCTCTGTTGAAATGTGGTGCACTTAGAGATCAGTTAAGGTCGGGTGCTGTGTATGAATGAGTGCACTCCTCCAATCTGGCATGTCAGGGGGGTACAGTGAAGGGATACTCCTAGGTCTGGCTGGTCTTGTGAGAACTGGTTCCATGACTGCTCCTGGTACTTGCATCATCCATGTCTTACTGTTATGTTTGTTTCTTTCCATCAGATAATGAAGTATTCACCATAATTATTTTTGGCCGGAGTACTGCCTTTAAAAACTATTAAACTATTTCAAAGTGGTGTAATGCAAAATAGGCTCATGCCAGAGAATGGTTTCTTTGTTTTAGAGAAACTGGTGTTACTGAAGGTCAGACTAGGAGGCCAGAAACCTCAGTAAAAATTAGCATGATGCATGAAAAGGATTGAACCTACTTGTCACATCAGTGTCCTAGCACAAGGACTTAACCTACTGTGCTCAAAATGCATTGACAGTTACTGGGAGAGAAGGACTCTGAAGTCTGGAGGTGAACATGACCAGCTTCTGTGACAAAGCAGCATCAGGCCAAGGGGGTTGAGAGCCCAGCCGTCTCAGTATTTCCTGGTTTGCTGAGCAGGTAGCCCTTCTTTGCTTCAGATGTTCCAATCATAACTCCCATGACTTGAGGGAGGCATCAGATCTGCATCCTGCATATCACTGAGTGCTCTGGACACCTCAGTGATTAAAAGCACTACCACTGGCATTCATTTTTTCTCAAAAATGTAAACTACTTGTTTCCTTAATGGGCAGTTTATATGCCTGTAGAAAAAGAGACAGAAACAAAGAACAACAAAAAAAAAATCACTAAATAAGCTGACCTGAAGAATGCATATATTTTTGCTTTTTTTGTTCAACAGAAGGTAAAAATAGCTTTTTTACACAATATAATTAATGTTTAATTGGTATGGTGTCCATCACCTTGTTTCTCACATGAATATCCCTGCCACTGTATTCTTAAGCCTAAGTGTAATAACTTCTGCAATCACTGCTCACAGGCCTCTCTAATATGGCCACAGAAAATGAAATTTACTTTTGCACAATTTATGAACAAAGACAAAACCCTATCCTTTTCAAAGTTCAGTCATTGGACTTTAGCAAGGTCCTTTGGAGGAGTTCTGTTTCAAAAGAATGTTACAAAAAATGTGAAAGTTTCTACACTGGCATAACATGAGAAGACCCTAACAGAAATTGAAATGCCAGACTAGTGAGCTGGAATTTGCCTGCGCTGCTAGCTGGGAAGGGAGCTGGGGGGAAGAACAGCACAAATTCCTACTCCAGAAGGAAAAACCTGGTTGTGACTCAGACAGGGGAGAATTTTTTCCAAGAACAGTTCATCCCAGTGAAACTAAGACACTCAGGTCATGTTGCCAAGATCATTGACATTTTTGTTTATCTGATTCTTAAAGGGAAATTACCAGTTTAAAAGTCGTGGGCTATATCCTCCATAAGGCAAACTGTTGCACTCCACTGGAGGCACTTAATGAATGGCACTATGGGTTTCATGCTGTTTCTTAGGAGTTCCTTTCTCATGTTATGTCAGTTTTGTATTACATCCAGTTTTCATAATCTTTTCACAGTTGATTTCTGACTTTTCTCCGTCTGGCTTCCCTATATGTAATCCTATAGCTGCACAGCCATAAACAGAACGGTGGAATGAACACTTGCTTGAAGTCAAAACCAGTGTAACAAACACGCTCTGTTAGTGTCTAAAGCAACACTGGATCATGACTCTCTGCCACTTACTATCTCCCATTTCCCCCATTCCCAATCAGCTCTTGTTAAATGTCTGCCTTTTTCCTCCTTTCGTGTACCTTCTGATAAAAAGCAACTGTCTTAAGCTTCACAATTAAGCATCTCATTAATTAAATGTTGAGCCCATGATCTCCCTATAATATAAGCTGCACAAACCAGATATCATTGCTTTTAAAAAGGGCAACTCTTTGCTGGAGGCAAGAATTTGAAAATTACTTCTTGCTCTAGATAGTGCCATTTTTATTATCTCAGTGTGATGAGTTCCATCCATAGTTGAAATTGTGAGATTTAACACTAGCACAGTGTCAGTGCTGAGCTCCTCTTACTTGTCTTCAGAGTGGACAAGCAGTCCTTGGTGTCCAGTAAGGGAGGTATAAGAGTGGTCCCAGATTCACTGGGCATAAATTAGACCAAAGTCCAGCATTTCTTTCTACCTATTGCTTCAGCATTTTACAGGCGTACAGTGAACCAACAGGCCAGATTCAGCAGAGTCCTGGGATCAGGAGTTATTTAACTTTTCAGTAAAAGCAGTGATTCTCACACAGTCAGATGGGTGGGATTTTTAGAGCAGCATCTCTCTCTGACAAGAGTTGTCCGCTTGTATATTTTGTCTTTGACACACATCCAAACTGTGAACTTGACAGGGCATGTTTTCTGTCTGCTATGACCAGGGTATGCAGGGACCTGTTTCTCAGTTGAAACTTGTGGATGACAGTGCTGTGATGCCTTTAGTAAAAGATTAAATGGCAGTCAATAAGGAGTAACCTCTTGTGCAATTGTCTGCCTGACCAGACCTATGAAATCTGATGCCCCTTTGATGAGACCCTCTGGAAGTGTAATCCTCCCACAGGAGACCCTGGTGTATAAACTGACACTACAGAGAGTGTCAACAATACAAACATATTCCACATTGTAAACAGATCAAAAGAGTGATTATTTTCTGTGTCTTTGAGTAATTTATCCTACAGAGTGCAGCATGATGGTTTCTGGCAAGGAAAAGTTTTGTGTAGGTTATCACTTCCTTTTCTTATCAAGAATAGGGTCCAGATTTCCTCAACCACATAAAGCCAGTCAGTCAGAAGCCACTGTCCTTTTATGTCAGCACTACTTAACAAAACATTTTCCTGTTTTGGAAAACACTTGTCTATTCAAAGTACAAGCAGAAACTCTAGTAGTCCTCTCAAGCAGCCTCACTTTGAAAAGAGTACTCAAGAAAAAAGTACTGAAGGTTCAATAACAAACATATTTAGAAAACAGTAACTAATCAGATGGGAAACCACATATTTCAGCACACTGCTTTATGCAAGATTTTTTTGTTACAGAATTACTAAATCAAACTGTTGATTATTAAGAGAAAGACTTCTTTAATGACTAAACATTATCCTTAATAAAATTACATATAAATCTACATGAAATACAAACTTTATCTGACTTCTTTGTCTACAAACAGCCTCTGCATATCCCTAAAAAATTCAATAAATTCTTGTCTGAATTTATTAGAAGGCCATGTCCATTAAGCAGTCAATTTTTGTTGTTCCCCTGAGAGAGTGCTTGCGGCAAATTTTACTGTATTTCCTTCCCTCCTAGTATTGACTTATAATAAAAGAAAAACATTTTTTCCCTGTTTAATGCATTTTCCAAAATTACATCAGTATCCATCCACTTCAAACAATTTCTAACAAAGGCCTGGTCCAGCTGGATAAACAAAACAATTTTACATATATTTCATTGTGCATTTTTAAACTTTTTTAATTGTGAAATATTAGAGCAAAACATCTTGCCACTGCTGAGACAAATAATGATTTACATGTTTAGGCTGAGGTGTAAGTGCTTTTACTATCACAGTGAAAGTTAAGAAAAACATCCCAGTGTAATGAACTTGCAACCTCACATGAAAATAGGGCATTAGTACACAGCAAGGATATCTCTGGAACAATAAATACTAACTGAAAAAAGAAAATAAACTTCTCATGCTGATACACCTGTTGTAAAGATGAGAAGCATACGATATCTGAGCTTGTTTTCTTTTTCAGCAGATTAAACACAGATCATGACCAAAGTTGATGGATAGATTTCTTGAGTGCAAAACTATTCCCAAACAAGTAGCAATACAGGCCGCCTACCCAGTGGCCCCCTAAGATAAAACGGTTTTCATCCCCAGCTGTTGAGGGCACGCACTTTGAATATGCTTAGAATGAAGCTTTATGTATAAACTTTTGCACTTTTTTTTTTTCTTTTAATTCAAACATTAATTCAAGGAAACAAACCCAGTATGAGCCATTCTTCTTTCTTCGGTGCTTTAAGAAGATTCTGTTAAAATTGCATTGAATTCCATTTGATGTTAAGGAAAGGAAAGCCTGTTCCTGAGTACAAGCTGAGTGTCAGGGTGGGCATGGGAAGAATGCCACTGTTCATGGATAAGTTTCAGCATCTCTGGTTCCTTTTTTCTTTTCTTTTTTTCCTTTTTTTAAGGACATAAAGATAGCTGAAAATTCATTGACAATACAGAAGAGTTTTGAGTTACCCTGAAATATTCTTCAAATCCAACCTTCACTTCCATTGTCATGATTCACTGGAGTCAAATTTTGTTTCAGAACACAGTGGTGTTCTGCTATTGACTAGGGAAAATTTAAGAAAAGGGATTCCTCCTGTACTGATTTTTAAGCCGATGAATGCTTATAGCTTCCAGAGTTACCTGACTTCCGTGTCTCACCACAGAAAGTCCATGGAGTTCAGTTTTTTGAAAACGGCAATGTACAACAGTAATTACTTGTTATATGAGGTACCAATTAAGCATGTGTGTTTTCTTTTTCTCATTTTTCCCCAGTGACATGTATTTTAGCGCATCAGAGAAACTGGTGACTGTGTAGCAGATTCATAAGCTTGTGGCACAGGAATTCTGGATCTTGCTCCAGGGTGGTCTTCCTGCATAAACTTTTAAGTTAAGGGTCATTCCTTGTCTAATGACAACTGTGACCTCTGCATGCCACCATAACAGAGTAATGCATTGTGGTGGGTTAGCTCTGGCTGCCAGCCAAACCCCTCCCAGCTGCTCACCACCCATCTCCAGCAGAAAGGGAGAAAAAGTAGGTTGAGAAAGTTCATTGGTTGAGATAAAGATAGGTGATTGGTTACCAGTGGCTGTCACGGGAAGAACATACTTGGGGAAAATAAATTTCTTTTATTTTCAATTAAAATAAATTCAGATGTGAGATACAAATACAATCAGTGGAACAACTCTCTTACCCTCCATTCCGAGGCCCACACTGACTCCTTCACTCCTGACTCCTCTGTCCCACCCTGAGTTGCACAGCAAGGGCTGCAGTAAATACACAGCAGTCAGACTCCCACCCAACTGCTCCTTCCTCCTCACACTGTTCCCATGCTCCTGTGTGGGTATTCTTCATGGACTCCAATTCTTCAGGATAAACCTGTTCCAACATGGGTTTTCCATGGTCTTCAGGGAATTTTTACTCTGCTGTGGAGGATCTCCTTCTCCTTGTCTGACCTTGGTTTTTCCCTGTGATGCTTCTCACTCTTTTTGTTCTCTCCTTCTTGTTTTATGGCTTTTCCTGCCCTTTTTAAAATAAGTGTTCCCAGACACACCAGCGGCATGGCTGAAGGGCTCAGCCGTGTCCTGTGGTGTATCCTTAGAGCTGGCTTAAGCAGCTGTGGCCAGCATGGGGCAGCCCCTGATCTCCTCTTAGAGACTGCTCCCAAACCTTGCTTGGACCCAGTACCAATATTGTATTTCCTAACTGTACAAAGAAGTGCCTGTCATAATACTTGTTTTGTCATATCACCCTGTGCTGTGACATTATGCAAGGCAAAGTGACAAAAATTTCTGACTGGAATGTGGTATTAGTGTTGAAGATTGGCAAAGATACTCTTTGCATTCTTTTTTTTTTTTTTTTCCCCAGCAAATTTCATTTATTTGCATCCCACTCTCAGCTTCCAGAAAATATTATGAATACTCATAGGTTGAACCAGGTGGGAAGATTAAAGAGAAAGGAAATACTGTTCCTACAGTATTTAACCATCTAAACAAATACTGTCTGCTGGTTATCTGTCTGTGTGGTTGTGTAAAAGAAGAGAGGGATTATAAAAGGAAAATAGGGAGTGAGGGCATGAGAAAGAACTTGGACATGGAGAAGGGAACTTAAAAATATGTACACTCCAGACATTATGAGGCATTTCAAACAGCCACAGATGAAGTTGTCTATGGAAAAAACCCCAAAAAACGACCCATGCATAGGTGCAGACTGAACTAGGCTCAAAGAATGTTCACCCGCCTGTAACTCAGCCAGTAAATCTGTGTCATACAAGATCCCTCCATGTTTCTGCTGGAGTGCCAAAGCTGGGAGGAACATAGAGTTAAAACAAAAAGGATTAATGGAGTAATAACAGCATTTTAAGCATGGAAAGTGATTTGTGGTGTCAGATCTTGGCTGAAAAAAGCAATGTGTTGAGGACAGTGGTGGTTAAAAGTGTGTTTGATCCAAGCTGTTACAAGACATAACAGAAAAATCGGCATCTGTTTAATATTACACCTATGACAAATACTTTAGAGAAAGGAATTCTGAAAGCGACTACAGAAACCACAGATTTTAAAATAAATTCTGAACTCTTAGTGTCAGTAATCTTTCCTCTATCAGCCCTGTAATACTAAACTCGCCGAGCTTTGCACAAATCATGAGCAGCAAAATGCAGTGTATCATACAGGCAACAAAACAGAAAAATCTAAAATTGGGAAACTTCTGAAAGTTAAAAATTACATATTCAATGTAAACCCATTGTGACGGCACTAGAGCCTGAAGTATGATGAAGTAAACAAGGAAATGCTTTCATATTTAATTACCTTTTTGAAGCACTTTAATATTTTCAGAGGAAGAGGTTTCCAGTTCTCATGTATTTGATTCTAGCAGATATTTATTTTTCCTAGTCTCCTTCTTTCTTGTCTTTTTAGAACTCAATATTTTTCAAAACAGGAGAAGAGCAAAAAATAGAGACAGGAAGAAATGAGAAAAAAATATTTTTGAAAGAGAAAAAAAAGGATATATGTAGCCAATATGTTTCTAGAATGGTGGTATCCTAAAACAACTTGTCTGACAGTTTCCTGCTGACCCATGATTTGTATGGGGTCAGTCAATGTATATATAAAATAAAGCCTCTCCCATTTTTAGTGCTTACTGGCACACAAGGAGAGTTGCAATGGATCAAGTGCAAACTATTTTAATTCAGTTTTATAGAGCACCTGCAGGTCATAACAGGGACATACTGACTAAGCATTGAGAAGACGCTGCTATGAATTCTTCTGGAATAGAGCAAGACAATTTATATGGCTGTCAACCTTTTAAATTTCATATCAATAAAGTTGCTATTTGTCTGTTCTGCCAGAATGTTTACAATCAAAATAATTTCTTTATTAAAATATAGTGATGATTCCTTAGGTCAGGTTTTTTGGGCTTTCAACTCTTGCTGAAACCATAACATAGGAATAATATACGTAGAAATAATTAGATTGCTAAGTAGTAGTTTTACTTAGCAACTGAGTTACTGTCTATTGTATAGAATGATTATATAGTATTGGAAGGGAGCTCAAGGATCATCTGACCCAACTTTCCTGGCAAAAGCACAGTGTAGACAAGATGACCCAGTACCATGTTCAGCCAAATTCCCCAGTCGTGCTGGAGAACTCATGACTTTCCTGGGGAGATTAATCCAATGGCTTATTGTTCTCATTGTGAAAAACTTTCCTCTACTGTCTAAACAGAATATCCCCAGGCGTAACTCGTACCGATTGCCCCTCATCTTTTCCATGTGACTCCCTGTGGAAAGGGAGTCAATTTTCTTTGTAGCCACCCTTTAAATACTGGAATACACCAATTAGATCTTCCCTAAGTCTTTTCCCATCTGGCAGGCTTCCAGGTTCTTCGTATCCCTTCTCTGGACTCTCTCCAGCCTATCCATGTCTTTTGTTTTGTGTGGCAGAGGCCAAAACTGAACACAGTGTTCCAGGTGTAGCCTGACAAGTGCTGAGTAGAGTGAGACAAGGACTCCTCTACCTCTGCTGGTGGTGTCCTGGTTGATGCAGCTTGACATCCCACTGGCTTTCTCTGCCACAGCCAGAGAAACAGTTGACTGAGCTTGTTGTCCAAGGACATCCAGGTCCCTTTCCAGAGAACAGCTCCTTAGTCAGGTAGATCCCAGCCCCTGCTGTACTCACGGATTATGTTTTTCCAGGTACCAAATCTTAAACTTGTCTCTGTTGAACTCCATAAGATTCTTGCTACCCCATTCTTCCAGCCTGTACAAATGTGGAGTGCTGGGGGCGTTTTGGGTGCCACAACACAAAAAAGACATTGATTTGTCAGAGAGTGTCCAAAGGAGGGCCATGAGGAAGGTGAAGGGCCTTGAGGTGAAGCCGTGTGAGGAGTGGCTGAGGTCACTTGGTGTGTTCAGCCTGGAGGAGACTGAGGGAGACCTCACTGCAGTTACACCTTCTTTGTGAGGGGAAGAGGAGGGGCAGGCACTGATGTTGTCTCTGTGGTGACAGTGACAAGACCTGAGGGTATGGCCTGAAGTTGTGTTAGGGGAGGTTTAAGTTCTTCACCCAAAGGGTGGCTTGGTTATTGGAACAAGCTCCCCAGGAAAGTGGTCACCAGCCTGACAGAGATCAAGAAGTGTGTGGACAATGCTCTCAGAAACATGGTGTGACTCTTGGGGTGTCCTATGTAGGCCCAAGAGTTGGATTTCAATGATCCTGATGAATCTCTTCCAACTCAGCATGTTCTATGATTCTATGGTTCCCAAGGGGTGGTGGCTCTTTCTTAAAAAGTGTCCATATCCCCACTCAGCATCATCAGCAAACTTTTTCAGGTTACACCTGGTGCCATTTTCTCAGTGACTTACAGAGCTATTAGAGCATTGGGCCCAGTACTGATCCTTGGGGGACCCCACTTGTGCCAGGCTTCCAGTTTTAAAAGGAACCATTTGCCACCACCCCTTGGTACATTCAGGCAGTCCCTCACCCACCACATGTCTTGGCCGTAACCTATCAGTCCTCTTCTAGGAGTAGGCTGGGGAAACTCTATGATTTATTCACTTGCTCTAGATACGAAGTGACACCTACTTTAATAAAAACTGAGCATTTCATTTTTTCTGGTTTTCTTGGTTTTGTCTGGTTTACCTGTTTTTCCCTTATGCAAGGAAAGAAGTGAAACTTAGCCGTCCACATACAGCATCATGTCCTGTCCTAAAATTAAGGTTAAGAATGACAGCTATGTGCAAAACTGTGTGCTCCAACATTTCTTGCTTCATATTGCTTCTTGGAGAATTTCCCCATCTCATCCTTGTAGATCTAGCGACTCATCCTTTACATCTAGCTGGCACAGGTGTGTTTTGCTTCACAAATAATAGTTCAGCTTTACTTTGACTTTAAATTGCAATGCTACTTGGGAATAATATTCTCTTCCTGTTAAATTAGGCAGTCAACTAGAGTAAACACTACTTTTGTTTGTATTTTGGAAGTGGTTCATACTGACTAAAAGTGTGGAATGGCAGAGCCATCAGCTGTGGCACCCTTCATTGTCAAATGGTGGGAATCACAGTAGTACAGAAAAATGGAAGAATCATGTCCATTTAGTTGGGACAAAGCTGATAGAGGCTGATAGAGTGGCTTAACAGAGATGCACACTTGGAGTATGTTGCAAAGAGTAGCCACAGGAAAAAGAAGTGATGGCAACACCTAAAATATGCAATACATTATGCCCCCAAAAAGATGAACAGTTCAGAGCAAATTTGTATTTTGAGCCAGGACCATAGAATCATCTTGGTGAGAAATCACAGACCATCAGATTGGCTGCAGCTCCAGAAAAATCTTAGTACTATTTACAGGTATAATTAAAGCTTTATATAGAGTTTTGTCTGGTTTCAACTATATAAAAATTCTTGAATTCAATTTGGACTGGGGACATTTAAAGGTGTAATTGAGAGTTAAATACACTATTGTGCTACCTTATTAATTTGAATTGAATAATTTAGGTGATAATTTAGAAATATTTGTTTGAATTGAATAATTTAAGTGAAGACTAAGTGAAATATAAATACTACCATCACATCAGCCTTGCAAAATTCTATTTGTCTTCTTATACATAAGTCATTTATTATTATATACATGTTATTTTGATGGGAAAATAAGTTATAAATAGTTTTTTGCCTCAATGAGTATGACGCAAAAGGGGAATTTATGTGGGTGTAGTTACTCATTCACATTATCACTTGGCTTTTGTGCCAAGGCTAACATCCTTTCTTTCTTGAACGTTTCTCAACATATAATGGTTGCTAGTTATTTAAACCCTAATTCTCCCCTCAACACACGTAACATGCTGTACCTTGAACAACACAGCACTTCCTACCTTTGTGCTGGACGACAGGGTTAGTTAGCAGTGACCCAAAAGAAGGCTGTCACCCACTGGGCTGTTATCCCCATATAGTGCAGTACTGTACAGCTAATACTTCCATAGAGCTGGCGAGAGCTGACCATATATTGTCTGCCTTCCTCTGGACTACATTTAAGATATTGCTCCTCAGCTATTCTCTTGTATTGTTTTAGCTAGTCTTCAGCTATCTGTTTAAGATTGCTTTGCATTTATGGTTTCTTAAGTACATTTAAAACACTTTTTAACAGAAAACTATTTGCACTCTTCAAATGCTAGTGAGCTTCCTGATCTTGGTTAAATAAATCATAACACTTAGAAGCCTAAAGTACAAAATTCAGTTAAAAATATATTTTAAATTATGTTGAAAATTTCTGCCTGAATATTAATTTGGTGCTACTTTTTGAAAAATCAAATTACCTGGTCTTATACACACATGTGGCCCTGGAGGTATAAGAACAGTAGCAAAAACCAGTCCTGAAGGATGAAGGAGTCCAGGAAGGCTGGGTGTGCTTTCAAAGGAACTGTTAAATACTCAGAAGCAGGCTGTCCAAATCTGTAGAAAGACAAGCTGTTGGGGGGAAAAGACTGGCTTGGTTAAACAGAGAAGTTAGGCTAGCGCTTAGGGGAAAAAGAGAACCTACCATGTCTATAAGGGGGGGTCAGGTGGCTTGGGAGAACTGTAAGGATGTCCTGAGGGGATATAAGGAAAAGATTAGAAGGCCCAAAACTCAACTAGAATTTGATTTGGTATCTACAGTTAAAGATAACAAAACCAGTTTTTATAAATACATTAGCAGCCAAAGGAGGCTCAAGGAGAGTTTCCATCCTCTGTTGATAGCAGAGAGTACTGTAGTGACAGGGGATGAGGAAAAAGCAAATGTGCTTAATGCCTTCTTTGCCTTAGTCTTTAATATCAAAACCAGTTGTCCTCAAGATACCCATCTTCCCAAGATGGAAATTGGTGATGGGGTGATCAGTGAAGCCTGCACAGTCTGGGAGGAGATGGTAAGTGACCTGCTGTGCCTCCTGGAAGGAGGTTGTGGTGAGGTGGGGATCAGTCTCTTGTACAGTGCCTGCAGTGAGAGGATAAATAGAAATGGCCTTAATCTGAGACAAGGGAGATTCAGATTAGATATAAGAAAAAATCTTTCCCTGTTAGGTGGTCCGACATTGGTATAGGTTGCCCAGGGAGGTGGTGGATTCACCATTGCCAGAGGTGTTTAAGAGGGCTGGGTCTGATGCTGGGTGTACTCTTGAAGATTTATTAAAGGAAAGAAAAAGTAATACATTCCTTTCTAACCATTTTCATGCATTAGATGAAGAGTCATGTAGTTTGTCTTGGATTTGGATTGGTCTGAAGTATGTAGTCACATAACAAATAATCTACATGTAACCATTACTGGAATAGCTCTTCATTTTCAATTTAAACCAAAAGGCTGTCTCACCTTGAGCCCAAAGGCACTGATGTGCCTTAGATAACCACTCCCTGTACATGGCACATGATATAACTCTTTTATACTCTGGCTATGGATCTACCTAGAAAAACATAGAATACGGTACCTTGTGGCTAGTGTGCTAACAGCCACTGTATATCTTTAGATGTAGGACAACCAAAAGTTCTAACCCTGTTATATAACCCCATTTTATATAAAAGCCAGATTCCAGGATGTGGACATTTCCACTAAAACCTACCAGAATGTCTGTTAAATCTGGCAAACAGATTATTTTGGGAGCACTATGAAGTTAGACAAATTCTTTAGTCTAAACAGTCAGTTTAAAATCTCATCCCATCAGAAGTTGAAGACTTTTCTTACTCCTGGGAGGTCTTGGAACCACCAACATACCTCCTGGACAATTTGGGATCTGAATGGAATTATCTTCAAATATAGATTAATACACAACATAGCTAAAGGAAAAGTGAAATTTCATGAATGTCCCAATATTTTGGCTTTCACAACAACATTGCGTCTGCATGTTTGTGAGAGTGTATGAATTTGTGAGATCCAAAATTTTGCTTAAATAACTGTAGTGTTCATGCAAGTTTTCTAGCAGAGCAAATGACTGGGGATTTGGTTTTGCATTATAAAACACAGGGTCTTGCCATTCAAAGGAGGAAAATCTAGGATGATTCACTACCATGTCTCAGTTACACCCCTAGGCTTACTGCTGATGTGACCCTCTTTGAAGCTGCCCTTGGTTCACTTGAAACCTGTTTTGCTCACTGTCACACTTCCATGCCTAGGAGAGTCTTCTTCCCTCAGGTGTGAGCCTTCAAAGTCTCTTTTAGTAGTTCAGCGTTCTCATTTCATAGGAATAGGGCAGCAGGTAAGAGAATAACTTTCTAAATGAAATGTACTGATTGTATTTACATTTTATACATGCACATATGCATGCGTAACACACACACACACAAAATGTGTGTAGAAATAAGATAGCATTGAGCCCTCTACATTACTCAGAAGTAGCAAGTTCACTAGGCAATTATATACTAGTGTAAAAAAAATTACATTTTAGTGTAAACTTGTCAATGGTCATATTTTTTAGTACTTAAAAATATCTCCCTATTCCCCTCCTCTGCGTCAGTCATGACTTTTAATTTGTATTGTTCCTCTGGAAACATCAGTTTTCTCCTCTATGAAATGAAAGGTCCTATTCTAAGGAACAATCTCATCAAATTAAAACATAGAAAATTTAATATTAAGAAAAAACATTGACTACAAGGGTTGTGAAACACCTGAACAGGCACAGAAAGCAAGTAAGGTCTTCATCCCTGGGGATACTCAGAACCAGACTGGGCACTGACCTGAGCAAGCTGCTGAGACTGGGCTTCATATATTTCATGAAGAAACAGACATCTCTGCCCTCTGAAGAATCCCTACCTGTACTGAGCTATCATCTCACAACAGCTTGCTTTTGTTCAAGTACTTAAGGCAGGACGTTACCAAAAGCTTTACCTAAAAAAAAAATACAAGAATTGCCTGCATGGCCCGAGGTAGGTGTTGCAGACAGGTGCTGCAGCAGCACAGGGAGCAAAGAACTGACAGGTGTGACTCCAGTGAAGCCTCTTAGACTGGCATCTGTGCCCTGATGAGGGGAATCATTTGTGCTACCTGAAAAAAAAGTCTTCAAAAGTGATACCTTTGACTGGCAAAGGAAAAAAATCTGTTCAAGGCGTGCCTAATGTTCTCAGAAAACCCATTTTGGATATATTAAACCTGAAAACTTACCAGAGGAAACCAGGAGAGGGCAATGAATACACAGAATATTGCTGAAAGAAATAGAAAGGCCCAAGTTACTGAATGGTATGCCTTTTTTCTTTTTTTTTTAATCAAGGGATAGTGATATATTTGCACCATCACTGGTCCTGAAGAAGCTGCAGTTCTGGTGTTAAATATTACTGCATTGCACACAATAGGTCTAAGGGTCTCTCAAAACAAACCAGAGGTTTCCTCATCCATCTTGCCAAAATAAAAAACAGTTCAGAATTACAGCTGAGAATTTCTTCTTGCGCTAAATGGAAGAATGTGTTTAACTGGAGTAATTCCCAGAATTAATGCCACAGAAATTTGCATTAGAGAACAACAAAAAAACCTCCACCCCAACAAGCAGCATTTAGAAGTGGAAAACCCATTGAAAAAGATCTGTTCTAAGAAATTGTTTTCACAACAGTCTTCACATGAATGCACTCTTGAGTTCCTTCTTTCCCAGCAGATATTCTTTTTAAGAAACCTATTTAGTTCATTTTAGTCACTTTTCAGGGAGTTAAACTTTTGTTGAACTCTGAAAAATCTATGTATTCATTAACAAAAGGAGGACAGCATTTGTTTGCTTTCCCCAAAAAGAAAATACTTGCTGCTCTATGTGTTGCTGTTCAGTCCACTGCAGACATAAACAACAATAAATTGTTCTGCTGGATTGAGGCATATAATTTTCTTAGTTTAAGAAGACAGGGTAACTGCTAACTTCAAAGATNAAGAGGGTGTAAAAAAAAAAAAAAAAAAAAAAGAGAAGAAAAAAAAAGAAAGAAGATGCTTCAGCAGAAACAAAAATAACCCTCTCCAAAAGCAAATGAATAAGGTACATAATTATTCTCAGGTATAAACAAGTGCAGGGGTTTAAACTGGAGGTTTTTTATAGCTCAAGTGGAAATATGTTCCACCAAAAAAATATTCTTCTGAAGCTCAGCTCCTGACTTTTTATTTTTCAACCTTAGTAATTTAGGTGGCATGTGTTGGATTCTGGTTTTGTCCTAAAGGTATTGGTTTAATATTTTATAACATAATATTTGAAGTCCTGAGGAATTCAGAATACTTTTAGTATCCACGGGAGCAAACAAACACATATTGCCTGCATACCTAATGGTCTAGTGGTTTACTGCAGTGAGAAACTGCCCACCACATTTTATGGTTTAACCTCAGTGCTTAGCTTTTTATGGGTTCAAATGAGTTGAGTTCATGTTTCTCCAGGATATTGTTTTCTCACACTTAACCTACACAGTCTGCTCACTGCTTGGAACATCCTTTTGACATAATGCATTTTAAATGCCTGTTTATAAAAACATGATTTCAGGGGATATGAAGAACAACATGACCATTTTTTGGCCACAGAAAATGACTGAATTAAATCTTATATTCTTCAAGAGGAAAAACTTTATTGTTTACAAAAGCATTACGTGTACAATTGGGGTGCTGCCACAAGGAGCAAAATAAAAATGAAGGCAAATTTTTCTCAAGGGTATTTTAAAACCTAGAGATAAGAGATGCTCTCCAGATGCTATACAGCCACCAAAGATTCAAAAGACCAGGAAGGAATGTACCAGTAATGTTTATTTTGATTTGCAGGCTTTTTTTTGAGAAGTAATTTTCAGTAAGGGTTTTATCAAGTGGAGGTGAGGTGCAACAGACAGATGCACAGGACTCATTGGGACTGCACAGGCAAGACAGGACTGCTGGGTCACACTAACTGGAGTGGAAATCTGTGCCCGGTTTCTGGCCTCTGTTTCCTGTCTTTTTGACCCCAGAGAAAGGAACCTGGTCAGTTTCTTCAGGTATGGAATATAAACTATAGTTTACCTGACATCTTTTAAGCCTGGGCAAAAGCTGCAAATCATGACCTAAGATTAAACATGAGGAGCTCTGTGGTCCCCCAGCAGCAAGCTTTTCTTGAGAAGCCCCTCCACCCAGTATGCCTTTTGACTACAATGTGGATCCTAAATGTAGTTTTATAAATTACATTTATAAATGTGTTCTGAATATAAATTTTGAATGGTGAAGGAATTTGAACTGTTTCAATCTATGCAGTATTCATTCTGATCCCAGTGTTCAGCAAGCAAAAGCCATGTAACAAAAGAGAAGACTTAACAATTTCTCCTAATTAATGTGTCTGTGAAGACATCAGACTGTCTTCAGGTGCACAGATATGAAAACTTCCTAAAATGCTTCTGGGAGATTAGTGGATCTCTTCCTCCCACCTGACAATTACTAGTGGTTGTCTCAGCCCAGTAGCACTCCATCATTTGGCAGGAAGAATGTAAAGTTAGATAAATATATTTTCAGCACACCAGAGTCTGCATCCAAAACTTCCTTTACAGCAATGTGCCCCTTTCTCAGTTAGAAACCCAGGGAAAGACAGTCACTCCAAAGACCAGATAATGACAGGGGTCATTTTAGAAGGTGTTTCAAAGCTGCCGCAGCTCTTCAGCAAAAACCTGATCCTCCTTCATGAAGCAAGCAGCCAGGAGGGAAAAGTGAGGGACTTTAAAAAAACAAGGGAACAACAATCATAAACAAAACTTTGTTTTCTTTTTCTTAATTCTCTAGTCAACATTTTTCATGCATTTAAGCCATTTTCATTAATGCTTATGTTAACAGATGTTTTCTTAGTGCAGGTGCTCTCCAGAATGAGAACTTCAGCGGAGGTGTTCAAATTATAAACAAAGCATGGTTTGTTTTGTTTTGCAGGGAAGGAAAAAAGTATTGCATCAGCTGACTTTGGGATGTGGTGTGCTCTCTATCATTTGACCTCTTTAATCCAAGACTGTCTTTCTAAAAAAGATATCTTAGCTCAGATAATTATGATCTTTATGCAGAAATTACTGGGTGAAATTCCATTGCCTGTGTTATGCAGAAGATCAGAGTGTACAGGTCCTTCTTGACTTTAACATTTTGTAAATCCAAATTCTAACACATATAATCTTACTTACAGACTTCCCCAGGGATTTCTATAAAAGAATATTTAATTTTCTTTCTCTCCAACACTGCTCATTTACGTTACTTCAACAGAGTTAACATGCTCTTCCTTGTTGTGCAAAGATCAGTCACGGGAGAGATTTCCGTAACGTGCTTTTAAATATTCCACAACATGACGCAAACCAAAGGTTCTTCTTGCTGGTTTTCAGTCTTTGACAAATACTAACCTGCAAGGAGAGTGCTCTAATGATGGAAAGGCAAGTAGTAGTTTGAGAAATAGAGTACTTTGCCCTTCTTAACTCAGGACTTTTAGATTATGGTCTGGTTTGATTTCCTATACATTTAAACTTAAAATTTAATTAACCAAAGTTTTACACCAGAATTATGCTATTAACCATTATAGTTTTAATGAGAAGCAAAATCCAAAGCCAGACCTACAATAAGTAGTTTTGGGTACCACAATACAGGAAAGATATATTTCCATTGGAGAGTGTCCAAAGGAGGGCCACGAGGATGCTGAAGGACCTTGAGGTGAAGTCGTGTGAGGAGTGGCTGGGGTCACTTGGTCTGTTCAGCCTGGGGGAGACCTCACAGCGGTTCTGCAGCTTCCTTGTGAGGGGCAGAGGAGGGGAAGGCACTCATCTCTTCTCTGTTGTGACAGTGGCAGGACTGGAGGGGATGGCCTGAAGTTGTGTCAGGGGAGGTTTAAGCTGGATATCAGGAAAAGTTATTTACCCAGAGGTTGGTTGGGCACTGGAACAGGCTCCCCAGGGAAGTGGTCACAGCACCAGCCTGACAGAGCTCAAAAAGTGTTTGGGCAGTGCTCTCAGCCACATGGTGTGTCCTGTGCAGGGCCAGGAGTTGGACTTGATGACCCTTGTGGGTCCTTTCCAATTCAGCATATTCTGTGATATTATGATTCTGTGAAATAAGTGGAAAATATAATACCTGGAGCAATTTCCATTCTTTTAAAAGTCCATCGCAGGACACATAACAACATGTTAAGTGCTCTACTCTCAGCTGCAAAGTCTCATGCTGGTGTAACTCTATTAATTACCATGGGAGTTTTTCACTAGAACTAAGTTTTATCCACAAAACTTTTAAAGGGAATCCAGATGTACCATATTCCTTTCGTGTCTGTGGGGGAAAGTCTCCTTCTGGAACCAGACATTAATTCTCCTTGAGCAGCATCTTTGCTTCTTAAACCTGCCAATGCTTAATCAGGTTCTGTCTTTCTACGTGGTCTCTTCTGCTGATATGATTCCTAAAGCAGCCCTATAGCAGTTTCTGTAGTTTCTACTCTTCATTCCTTAAGAGGTCCATGACAGTGAGTAAAACAATGCCACCAAGTCAAGATTTTTGTATTCATCATTGATTTCTCATGACTCTTTGAAAAAACTCTTTCTGGCTTAACCAACAACAACTTCACTGGAGCAGGCACAGAAACTTCCACTTGAAAAAGCAAAAGCCTTGGAGCAGACACACCTCCCTACAGCCCTTTCAGACTGTTGTGCTGGAATACTGTAAGTCTGTCATACTGTAACTGCTAAGATACCCCCTCCTGCAGAACAGCTGCCACCCTCCTGAGTTCCCCATAACAAAGGATGGAGGTGATCAGAAGTATAAAATCTCCTGAAGGTTAGTATTTTATGTGGGGGTTTTTTTTGATGGTCTGTGTAGGCCCAAGGATTTAATTTTGTTCAAGCTATGCCAGGAAATTTTACTTGTACATAGATGCAATATTATATAGACGGATGCATAGAGAAAGTTGTGTTAAACCAGAGCACATACAGAAAGAAGTCACCATGGTAAAACTAGACCAAAAGAAAAAGCACTGTGGGTTTAACTGTAGATTTATTGGAAAGGATAAGTAAGGGGTTTAATTGTTCCTGTTTTTCCCCATCTCATGTCCTCACATCATACTTCCATGTCACCACACAGATAACTTATACAAACCCAGGCACTGTGTGAAACCACAGCTTTTCCCCAGTGGTTTCAATGCCACAGAGAAGTCAGTGTTGCACCAGAGTCAAGGCTGTTGTCTGTGCACTCCCTCAGGCCATTGCCTACCTTTCCTGGGCCTGATCAGCAGCATCAGCCCAGTGCCTCACCTGATGCTATCACACCACCCAGATATATAACACAAGTCAGCTGGAGAGACCAAGAAGGGGCTTTGCTTTCCCAGTGAAAGGCCTCAGCCACCTCTGTCACTACAGTGTACAGCTGAATGTACACACTTTTGAGTAAAGTACCTCTTTTCACAGAAATTTCTGTTTGACTACATGACAGCGAATGTTGAGATAATCTTGAAAGCTTTGAAATGACACACATAAGAGCAGTTTAAACAAATTACTGTGTGAGATTTCAACTCAGAATAAACCTAGTGAAATCAGTTTGGCCTACCATACAAGTTCTGAGCTTGCCCTCAAAGAATGGTCTTCAGTTAGGAGCTGCTTGAGTCTGTTCACTGCGAGGGAAAAAAGTATTTAACATCAAGTTTATTTCAGCTTGTTAAAGTCAAACAAGTTGTTTCTAAGTATACACTTTTCTTCTACTCTTAGTTGGTAAAGCAAATATTACAGTCATTGCCCTGATATACCTTCAACATATTTTTATAAACATTCCTTTCAATCTAACTGCATGACTTAATGTTTTCCCAAAAACAATTTTTCCCAATCACTGAGAATATCTAAAGCGAAATCTGATAATTATGTGTGGATGAAAATAGGGATTAGATTAGGAATGTATTTCAAAAAGGATCTACTACAAAGCAGAATAGTAAAAGAGTTCATAATGTTGGTATGTGAGACAAAATATTATGATTAAATTTAGACCAAAGGGAAAACCACCATGGGTGTTTTATTTGAGTCAGAATTGTTGAGTGTCAACTCTGTTCAATAACACACACAGCTGCATGAGAGTTTTCACATGTTCTAAATGTCGCATTTGTTTAATGCAGCATTCTGTATTCAGGGCTGCTCTTCGTATTGCAGCAGTGGCCAAAAGTAATAGACTCAGTGCCCTCCTGTGAGCATCACTGAGCTGACACCTAGAAAACCATGCTCCCTGCCCTGGGGAAAAAGGGACATAACAACTGGAAAAAAACCAAGAGTAGCAAGGAGGAAAGATAACAGAACCAAGATGCTGTACTTGATAGGATGAGAGTCTGAACAATGATTTCTGAAAATGTTTAGTGTCCTCTTCATCCTACAAGAAAGGTAAATGAATAAAGTCAGTTTTTCCCAAGGCTTATTCAGTTAGATACTACTTATTTCAATCTTCCTAAAATAGTTTAATTAGTTATGCCTAGACAAAGAAATGCTCAGAAGCCAAGAAATGCTCACCCATCCTGACCATCACTCTAGGCAAACTGGCATATCTCTACTGTTGAATGTATGCTCGTTTGTTTCAGGATTGGAAATATGTCTATTTTCACAGGCTCATGTAATGGTTTGGATTGGAGGAGACCTTCAAAGACCATTGAATTCCAGATGCCCTGAAATGGGCAGGAACACCTTCACTAGACCAGGTTGCTCCAAGCCTATCCAACCTGGCTTTGGACACTTCCAGCAGTGGGACATCCATAGCTACTCTGGGCAGTTTCTTTCCATATCTCACCAGCAGCACTGTAAAAAAAAAAAAATCTTCCTTGTATTTAACCTATATCTACCTGCTTTCAGTTTACAATCATTCCTCTTTGTTCTGTCAGTATAGGCTTCAGTTAAAAGTCTCCCTCCATCTTCATTACGAGCCACCTCTACAGACTAAAAGGCTGCTAGTTGGTCTCCCTGGAGCCTTCATTTCTCTAGGCTGAACAACCCCAACTCTCTCAGTCTGTATTCAAAAGCATGTCCTCCAGCCCTCTGATCATTTTTGTGTCCCTCCTCTGGACCTGCTCCAACAGGTCCATGTCTTTCTTGTGCTGAGGATCCCCAGGGATCTCAGGACAACAGAGCAGAGGAGCAGAATTGCCCAGGATCCAGTTGGCTTTCTGAGCTGGAAGTACAGATTGTACCCCTTCTCTCCAGCAAACGGCACCACTCAGAAAACTTTTTCAGGATGCCTTCAATCCCACTGTCTGTGTCATCAAGGAAGACACTGAGCACTACTAGTGTAAATATGGACCCTTGAGGGACACCCTTTGTTACCAGTCACCATTTGGACACTGAGCTGTTGATGGAAACTCTTTTGCCCTTGGTGAAGCCATGCTGGCTGCCTCTAATAAACTCCATGTCATCCACATGCATTGACAGACCATCCAGGAAGATGCACCAGATATGTTTATGTAATCCAGACAGAAAAACTTTAGGTTTACACAGGGTTTACACATAGAACTTTCTGAACACAGATGTCTGATAAGCAAAATAGAACCAATACATGTTAATAATATCAAACATTTGCTTTTCAGTACCATGCTAGGAACCAAGACTGGGTTGCAAACTGATGTATTTATTTTAGAAACATCCTGCCCATGATCAGGTATTTCTATTTCGACACCAGGTAGAGCAAAGCACTGCTGTAGTTACTCAGGAGGGATAGGTGGCTAAAGAATACTGTTTTTTTATAAGAACTTGGATAATACAATCACAGGTTGCAATCTGCCTCTCTTATCAGAAGACCTTTGCCAGATTCCTGTGTCTCACTGTGGAGAAGTTGGACCATCCAACTGTTTCTATTTGACCCTCATCTCTTTTTGAATGCAAACTGCAAACTCTATTTCCAATGTCCTTGATGCCTCTAAATATTCTCTCTAATGCAAAGGCACTGGGGGGTTGCTTGTTTTTTTCTGTATACATATTCCCCAGTGAAAACAAAGTAGACAATTAAAATCCTAGACATAGGAGTTCCTCTGCCAGTTCTTTATTTACCATCATCAGTGTCCCACTTTTATGCATTTCCATTTACATTATGCTGATCACTGTTTTAATTGAGCCTTGTCAGTATAACACCAGTTTTTTCTAATGTCAGTTATGAAAATTCACCTTGGGATTTGAAACAGGGATTTTCTGTGGCATTTTTCGTTCAGGCATTGAAGTTCCACAAATAAAGTTACCTGTCTCTGTGATGGCCATGCAAATTCAGGGATGGTTATGATGACAAAGATGCTATTAAAAAAAAATTACATCCAGGTATTTAGGAGAGTTTTTGATGAGATGCATAGTAAAATCATGTTCCAAAATTTCTGCTGACAAGTTCTTTTTGTACATTGTGTTGGGCAATGTTCCTCTTCGTGAATGATTTACAGGGACTCATCCCCTGTTGGAGATGGAAGGAAAATTACAGATTTGGAAAGCTATTAATTTCTCTCCTTTCATACATAATGTTCATAATCTCAATCAAGTGAATGTCTCGATTCAAAACTAATTATTCTCTCAAGCCTTCCTCAGCTTGGGCTTTTGTGCAAAATATCCTCAATAAAATGAGGTGTTTGTGTCTGAGATGGTGGGCAGTCCTTTAGCACCTGCTCAGCTTGTGGAGACAATACAGGACTGAACTTCCTAAGCAGTAAGGCACTGTTTATCCATGCAGTGTCTAATCTATTCTGAATTTCATTGACCTTGCTAAATGAAGCTAACTCTAGTACCTATCACAGGTGTTAATGCACAGATAATGGGCTCTTTACTTTGAGTGTCTTGGATTTCTGTTCCTTTGTATGTGTCATCAAACAACTTGCATGCCTTTGCAATAAATACTACATAGACAATAGGTAGGGAAGCTTTTGTTACAGATGCTGATGTACAAGAAGGGAAAAAACTTTGGTGGATTTTCAAATCTCTGACTGAATTTGCAGAAACTGCATATTTATCTATTTATCGCACATTTTTAGAAATCTCGCTTTTATAGAAATCTTGGAAGACAGAAAAAAATGGGAAAGTTAGAAAAAATATACAGAGATGGAACACATAAATTCAAGAAGCGAAAGGCTTTTTGTTTAATATTCACTATGCTCTTTTAAAATCTACATTCAAGAAAGAAACAAATAACTGCACCCCATGAAACCACTCATGTTCAGCTTTAGCAACACATCAATACGCCAGGCTTAAAAAATACTGCTATTAAAACCTCATTCTAAACCTCTGATTTGACAAAAAAATCCATTGGTATCAGAAGGCTTTGTCTTCAAGCCCTCACCATGCAAGGAAAAGAGCAACAGCTGTCTCAGGTCCTGTAGCTGCTTTTCTTGATCAAGTTGTCAGATCCTGAAGAGATAGACAAGTACAATTAACTTACTTAACCAGTAAGGCACGATTGCCCTTACTGGTGCAGGTATTTGCAATTCAGCAGTTCTACCCATGGTGTATGAAACAAAGTAACCACAAACTGGTATTGTAATGCAGATAGATAAACACAAAATATTAGAAAAAGGACAGGTGGCATTTTGGCTGTTAATTTTGAATTGAGGATGTTGCCTGCTAATAAAATTACAATAACTATCTTTTTTCAACAATTTGGCAAGTTCATTGAATCAGCAAAAATCTATTCATTCCTTTATAATTTCAGAGCATTAAAAAAAAGCCTGAAAGTTTACTTTTGCGTTTTACTTATGGTAGTGGAAAGTTGCCTGATTAGAGACTTCAAAATCAGACATACAAAGGGTAGCTAAATTTAACTAGAAGCCTATCTTTTGTAAAAATAATAACTGTCTGCTCTAAAGACTACGGATGTCAGAAAAAGTCTATAACTCTCGTCTCTAATTAAGTTGGTTTGTTAAAAAAAAATCTCAATAGACCTGAATCTAACAGCGCTCAGTCAGATTCTAGTAAAGTTCATATACTGTAAAGAATACCTTTACATCTTAAACTAAATTATTAAGGGGAATTAATTATAATTAGGAACCTTTTAATCCAATGGATTTACAAGGGACTTCCTAAATAAAGATACCTGGACCTTCTGTAAAATATGTGTCAGAAAAATCCACAGTGTTCTGGTATGCAACAAAATTACACACGTTTTAATATTTGAATGCAAAAAAAGGCAAGTTATAAAAATATTATAGGTAAAATCTACAAAATAAGATATATTTGAATAATATAGTTGCAACTCAGTGTTTATGCAAACAGAAGAATCAGAGTAAGTTCTTTGTCTATTCAAGCGTAAATCAGACTACTACACTGAATATTTCCCAGGTCGAAAAAGCTGAAACCAACCACTACTTTTCAATATATTTCTTGTAGTGACTGCTCAAAAAACAACCCTTCAATCCAAAATGAAAAAAAAAAAATCAATTTATAAATATACTTAACACATCTTAAGTTTGTCTACTTTCCTGTTAGGGTTTTATAAAATTATTTATATTTCTTGTTTTACATGTGTGACCCTAGCTAAGCATACGAGTTTATGACTAAACAAGAACATGAATTATCCAATGCATAAATACAGAGCTGGTATTTTAAAAATAACATTAAAAGTAACAAATAATGTGATTGATGTAAACTGATATTTAAAATTGCTTCCCCTTTTTTACACTATCATACTTATTTCATACACATGTCAAATAGTAAGATTAAAGAACCTTAAAATGTGTGTCTCAGGACATATATTAAGAAATGCCAAATTCAAACAGTTTTGGTTCTGTTCAGAGTATTTTTTTCTGATTTTTTGTGGTGAACAGGTTAATATTTTTCCATTTTCAAGATTCACCACTGAATTAGCAGTTTAGCAGTAGTGTACACATTAAGATAACTCCAAATGCTACTAATGCCATTGGAGACATTTTTCTATTTGTAACATCTGAATGAGGACTGCTACAATCTTACAATTAAATATAAATTTAAAAATAAATTACCACCTGGTACCAGGTTTTGAGACATTACTGCAATCACTTACTGACATCTACTTTAATTAGTGTCATTTTTTAGTGAAGGAAGATTTTATTTCTCAGTTGATATACACTGTATTCATTTCTGTAGGTGGCAGAAATCAAAATCCCCAGTACAACAAGTACCCAGGCACACCAGTCATTCTACACAAAAAAGAAAGTGTAAGCAAATGCTTAAGGTAACTAAATTAAGTGTGATCAGGGTCAGAACTGGACATCACAAAGCAGCTATATCAACCTCATGAGAAAGTTTAATACCAGACTGCTTGACTGTTTTTAGGCCAGTTTTAAAGCAGTAGCAATATCTGACTTGCTTACAAGTCTTTTTAAAGAATTGCAGAAATTTTCACCTCCACACCTCAGGTCACAGAGCTTTTTGATGATCTTTTCAATCCATGACGTCAAAATCTGGTGTCATTAGGCAATCTGTGGGGAAAGTAGTTAAATGGACACAGGCACCTAATGCTATAGGAAGGACATGACTCTCTAGGGATGCTAATAATGCTTTTCAGGCATTGTGAACCCTAAATTAATTAAAAAATGAAACTTGTGCTATGGAAAAAATGGTGAACAGTGTGAATGGCTGATGGATGGGTGAGAATACCAGCCTCAAGTATGCTTTCTCCACCTTCATGAAAAATAGTAACTTAATCAGGCATAAGAAAAAATGGCTGGAATCCCACTGTGTGGAAATATTGTCTAATATCATGCATTGGGCAACAACCTGCTGTTTGTAGCATTAGTAAGATTTAGAGGAAGATTAAAAAGACAGAAACCTCATTCCTTCAGTGTTGCATTTTCCCTATCTTCAACCTTTCCGTTTTACTCAGCCTTAGTCACTGATTGTTCCAGGCAAACCCTTAAATGGAGAGTAATATTTTCAAAGCCACAATGAGGATGGTCACAGGGGATGAGCAGCCTGCAAATACAATGAATAAGAGAAGCCAAACTAAACCACCTCTGCAGCAGACTGCCCAAACTAGCACACACAACCCACTTGTGGAAAGGCACCAGTCACTGTTCCGCTTGTGGGCCCAGTCCAGAGGTGCTCCCCACCATCCCGGTGCTGGCTACCAACCTAGCCAAGCTAGCTAGCCCACTTGGCTATTGGATATGTTCTCAAGTATGAAGACTTGGTTGTCTTTGGAGCACTTTGCTGCACATTGTTCTCCAGACTGACCATCTTTATGGTTAGAGCAAGCCTGGCGTGGTGAGCAGCCAGTGCCAGCACTGGTTACAGCCAATGACCCCCTGTCCACAGGGGGACCTTTGACATACAGGGTGGCACCGCTGATTTCAGGGTGGTGAAAGTACTTTGAAGATGACCACTGCAACTAATAATTCTACAGCAGTGTAAATCAGCATTCACCATCCATCACAGCCACACTGCAGAATCACATTTTACTGGTTTTCTATTATTAAGTCTGCACCATTTAAAGCAACGTGCAATTAAAATAAACTACAGCACGACAAATGACAGAACTGTATCAAAAACTGTATCAAAACATTAAAATCCAGTTGCAATATCCATCTGGCCAGCAACATGTGGACTATTAACCTGGGGAAGCTGGCAGCATTCTGAGGTTGCCTTGAATCCACCTGAGTAAGGTGAAAACCTCCAGCCCAGGCTGATCATCACTGACCGGATTCACTTAAACGTCCTCATCACCAAACTTTCGGCAAAGGAGAACTTTTGTGTATTCTCCTCAATTCCTTTGCAAGAATTCATAAGCAAACAGCCTTTGGAAAAACACACCCAAAAGAAGTTTTGGCTGAAATCCATGGACTTAATTCATTTGCCTTACTAGGTGATTGTACTTATCAAAACACAGCCTTGATGAACTCTTGTAAAAGCAGGAAGGAAGGGAGAGGCTTTCGGGCCACAGCCTGCTCCTCTTCCCCAGCATGGTTTTGGGGAGACACTACCCAAACTAGGTTTATTTGTTCTGGTGATGGGGCTAAGCCTCTCCCATGGGAAAATTCACTTTTCAATGAAAACTTACTCCGGGACGAGCATCGCCAATATATTTCTCGTGTGACTCATATGAACAAAACCCAAAAGTCAATAGTCAAGAGTTTATTTGATAGAGGTTTTCTCCTAATTAAGAGGTCATTAAGGGGACCCGACTGTTACTCAGGGCTGAGACGAAGGTCACCAGCAGCTGATCCAGCCCGGGAGATGTGCCGGCCAGCACATTTTCCAGAAAAAATGTTTCCTCTCTCGCCAGCGGCCCCTTCCCCCTCCCCGCCACCCCGTTTCTAGTCTCTCCAGCGCTGAT
>VYXD01004016.1:447339-531556 GCA_013397195.1 Hylia prasina
GGCGGGGGTCGCCGGCCCTGCCTGGCCCTCGCTCGGGGCAAAACCTGCCCGAGCAGGCGTTCGCCCGGATCGCGGGCTGCCGGCTTCCCGGTCCCTGCGTCTGGGGCAGGGGCGAGCTGCCGATAAGCCCACCGCGGGGTCCGGGCGTCGCGCTTGCGGCGATGGGGTGTTTGGGACAAGCCTGAGCTAAGGGGAATGCGAGGTTAACGGAGAGCAGGGGTCCGTAGCAAAACGACGGCTCCTAACGACTGGGATTGTAGCCAAATACTTGCAAACGTGTCCTGGGTTGATCTTGCTGTTATGTGGTTGGTTTGATGAACTGCAGGTCTCCCTGACTTAGTCCCGGATCCCTATTACATCCAGGCGTCCACATATGTCCAGAGGATGTCCATGTATAACTTGAGATGTGCTGCCGAGGAGAACTGCTTGGCAAGGTAGGCATTGTCCCAAGACTTTGCCCGTTTGCTGTGCGTTGCCGTGCTCCTGTTTCCACCTGTGAACATGGTGAAGAGTGGAGAAGGGTGAGGCTGGAGGGCTCAAGGAGACAGAGCCCTCTGTAAAACCCTCCAAATTTGTGGTAGATGGTAGAGTATGCACATCAAAAAGCAGTCTTGCCATACTAGAGACAACCTACAGATCTCCTGAAGAACCTACATGCTGTGGAAGTTGTATTACATGTTTCTATTGTCAGGCTCACTTGAACATTTCTGAATTTTGTGAAATGGAGGCACCTAGAAGACCACTTCAAGCTGTTGATTTTCATTTCCCTCCTCTACTCCCACAAGACTGTTATTTCATTAAAAACAAAACCAAAAAAGAAATAAAAACCAAACAACAAAACCCCTATTCTTAACCAGCACAATTTACTATTAAGATTATAATAAGCTAATTGTTTCTGGGCCTATGCGTTTTAATGTCTCCTATAACTGAAAATCCCTCTGAAAAGTGTCTCAGAGTCTCTTAAGGGGTTGAAATAACAACTTTGTTATGAAGTTAGGTCTTGTCCAGTTGGCAAAGAGGGATTTTTCCTGTTTTGTTTGGAAAGAAATCAACATGGCTGTTTTTAACCATTTTAACTTCTTTGATATCTTATCATGTAAAACAGCTTTATTTATTTACCAGCATCATTAATTTATGTCAGACTGTTTAAGGGTCATGCTCACTCTTCACCTGCAGAAAAAAGAAGACATGTCATAATAAGCAGGGGTTTTTTTTTGTTTGTNTTTGCTAGCTTCACAGTGAAGACTCATTGAAGTGTTCTTGCTGGCTATTAGTTGATTAAAGTATTCCAGTATTTAAAAGAGTATAGAATCCTATATAGAATGGGAAAACACAGCCAGATTCATATACATATTAGGTTTTTTTGTACAATGAAATCAAACATCTGTTGTGTGATCTTGCATACACGGGGAGTTATTTCGGTTAACAGCAACTAATAAAATTATGTTTTTTGGTACCAGAGTAATTTTACAGCTCAGCAGTGATCTTCTTCATAGACGTAGCCAGTCAGTGGTTGAACTTCCGCTTACAAAATTAAAACCAGATCTGAATCTTACTCAGGTCCTGGTCTGACACCAGGCATTTCCACACCATATGGAATTCCTTTGTGACTCTCCAATACATGAGGCTTATGGGGCCTGAAAAGATCTCTGCTATCAGTTACTTCTGAGACAATATAAAGCATTTTTCAAAGTATTTCTTGCATATACTTACAGCTTTTTCCTTTGTTTTCTTTGACTTGCATCATTGCAGTTCAGCTTATCGAGCAGATGTTAGAGACTATGACAATCGGGTGCTCCTGAGATTCCCCCAAAGAGTGAAAAATCAAGGCACATCGGATTTTCTGCCCAGCAGACCCCGTTATTCGTGGGAGTGGCACAGCTGTCACCAGTGAGTGAAGTGCTCAGTATGGCATCTTCTAATTATGCTTTTCACTGACAGTTTGTCACTTATAAGGGGACATTGTCTAAAACTAAAGTGAAGCAAAGAGAAACCGTGGGGAAATTTTAGCCTTTTACTATCTGATTAATTTTATGTTGTGGCTCTTAGTGTGTAGTGATAATTACTCTTTATACAGACACATGAAACAAAGACGGATACAAAGCTTATCCATAGGTGTGAAACTCTTACATAGTGCAGACTAATATAAATATAAGTCTGAAATGAGATTTGAAGTAGCACTTTCTCCTTTTATTTTACATATAGTCCACTTACATTTAAGCTTAATCAGTAAATAAAAGTCCCAACCATGTTAAAATAAATAGAAACCCTAAAATGTCCATTTATTAGCATATTCCCTATAATAACACATCATTTTGAACAGTGACCCATACTTCTTGAGCTGAATTTAATGACCTAGTTCTTCACAAGGAATGCTCTGATCATTTTGGAAAAGGAAAGCTTCTGAGTTGACTGATCCCATTATCAATAATATTCTATATGTATATGATGATATTTTGACATAGCAGCCTTGCTCTAGAAATAGTATAATTGCTGGAACCACAGCAAGGGAGATGTAGTGGAACATTTTCAACACTTTGGGAGCAGGTAACACTGCAAACTTGTACCTTTTCAGAAAATTCATATGCAGGAGTTTGCAGGTTTGTTCCAATTTTTGCTACTTCTCAGCAGGAGCAGTTATAAAATATTAGAACTAATTACTCAGAATAATTACTTTCACCTTACTTAAAATACAACTCTGCTGCTACAGGTACGTAAATGGTAAGTTAATGTTTTTTTTAAATGGTATGCAATGTGGGCTTGATCTGAAGGTCTCTGAGCCAATAGAATACTTCTCTCTAGGTTCAGAGGCTTTAGGCATTGAATGAAAAAGCAGTATCATTAGAGTAAATTCTTTCAAAAAAGACTCATATTTTCAGTTTATAAATCTTGCAAGCATCAAAAAGCTACAAACCTAACAAAAATGCCTCCACAAATGCTTTAGTTAACTTGTATCCCTGAAAAAAAAATCCTTACCAGTAACAAAAATTCCCCAAACCTCGTGCTTACAAACTTGATAAATGGATGAAATGGGTAGATAGCAGCTGAACTTTTCCATTTGTAGAAAAACACTTTCTTGCAGTGCCACGATAGCCCAGCTATCACTGTCCAGATGCAAAGTGTCTCTGATGTTGATTCAGTTCTTGGACAGAAAATACATTGCCTGCAAAAAAATGCATCTCTCGTGATCATTTCCATAACAGTGAAGCAAACTCATTTGGAAATGAGCTCTAACTGCCAATTACTTTGGCTAGCCATCAGACCTCAGTGTTAGTCATCATCATCTGTGGATCAGTTTTAGTGTTCTGGATGTGCCTGCTTGTGAGGCTCCTGTGCTGCTTTGTTTTACCAATACATTTGGATTTTGTTTAATTAGGCCTTTTTCATACACTTCTTGAGCTGAAAGCATTCACAAGTAACAGCAGCCAAATGATGCAAAGACACAATGCAGGTGGAAAGTACAAGTTTATTTTCCCACACATTTGGGAAAAAATGAAATTACAACAATATGAGGTGTTAAAACTCCACATTAAGAGCTGGAAGTCACTTTGTGTGAAAGCAAGAAAAATGCATTACTTTGCCCAAGTCAAAAGGACACACACTTCTGAAATAGATACATCTTTAAGTATAGACTGTAAAAATAGTTGATATGGAATGAAATATGCATTGCCAGTACACAGAACCTGATTTCTTTATGCAGATTTTGTCTTCACCAATGTTATGAATGTGTTACATTGTCTGAGGGCCATGGAAATGTGAAACCAAATTGTTGGGGTTTTGCTAGCAGTAGCAAACTTCCCTGGAATTTATAGTATGTAAGGTAAGAATTCCTAGCAAAACTCTGGTTAAAGCAAATTATAAGATATTCACTTCAAATACGAACTACTTAATACTTGCTATTGTTATTGGAAAAGAGGTAAAACAGAAAATTTTGGAAAAACAGTGCTGCTATGAAATCTTTCCTGTAATAAATTAAAACCTGTTATTTATTTATAGATGACATGTAGTACTTGAAAACCAGAGTAATGAAAACAATTGTGGTCATTACTAGGAACGTTTAGTAACACACAGCTTTGGGTAGCAAACAAAATTTGTCCAGATTTTACAGGATGTAGAGCAAATAGGAATATGTGAAAATGTTGTTGACAGGATCTGATCCATCTCCAATAATGTATCTGTGGTTTGACAGACATTATCACAGCATGGATGAATTCAGCCACTATGACTTGCTGGATGCGAGCTCACATAGAAAAGTTGCTGAAGGACACAAAGCAAGTTTCTGCCTTGAGGATACTTCCTGTGATTATGGATATTACAGGCGGTATGCATGTACAGCACACACACAGGTAGGAGCTGCTTTGGAGACAACAAAGTGTCTTTCCCCATCCCTTTCCCCTGTTTGTATGTGGATAACTTTTCTGCCAATCACCTGATGCCCTAAATTAGCTGATGCTCTAACTAGCTTCTGGAATTCCCCATCACGGAGACAGGATACTAACCTGGAGACTGATAATTCACCCATGTGCTGTTCACCATGTGCTGTTAACTGTGGGTTTCTTATTAAAGGGCAGTGACACTGACTACTGTAGCACCACTGGTAACTGAACTACATTAAAACACAGCACAAGTTCTCGTGGCAGTGGGACTGGTCAGGCTTGCTAAGGGGCACTAAAGAAGCTGTTCCCAATGTTCATCCCTCCAAAATGACGTCCCTGGCTGGTGCCAGAGTTCATAAGGTGATGTTTTCTCCCTTGTGGAGTCTGAAGCTATAAGGTGCTGGATTCCATTAACACCTGCAGCTGCTGGCTGGTAGTCTGGCACAGAAATCTCAGAGAATTGGTCTGTGCCTGAAGAGCAGGAGGCTGCTGAAGAGAACGGCAGCTGTGTGGATGTTAGCATGGGCTGCGTACAAACGCAAAGCCAGGTGCCGGGGCTTATTAGGGGAACATGGAAAATGGAACATGCCATTAGGATAGACAAAGCCATGCAAGACTCCTACCTTGAATATTGCATCACCCTCTCTCAGAGCTGCTAAAGAAAAGGTTAAATAATCCTAACCAGCCAACCCCAGCAGAACAAGGTTAATCAGCAGTGTAGTATGGCTAAGAGATTTCAGAGACTATTCCATTTGGAAAACCAGAAGGAAGACCAAACCTTGACCAGTTGTGGATTGAAAGAGGAAATTGTTGATACTTACTGACAATTGTTGATGTCTGACAATAAATGAACTTAAGACCTTGTCAGGCAACAGCTTTAAAACAGAGAGGAGTGCTCTTTGGCACATAAATGAAGTACTAAATTCCTTGCCATTGGATGTTACAGAGATAAAAAATCTCCATGGGCTCAAGAAGAATTTATACAAAGTAATGGATGTTATTAAACACAAAAATCTGGTGGTACCCCATGCCTTAAATACAGTTAAATGCCTAGTGGAAGGAATTTGCCTGACATCACACATCCCATTCCTTATGTTCTTTTCTAGTTGAGCATCTGCTGCTGACCACTGTCAGAGACGTGACATTGAGCTTTGATTGATCTGTGGTTTAAGTCAGTGTGGCCATATGTACACATAGACTTGTATCCCTTATTCTGCAGCTTTTAATCTAGAAGGTAGTTATTCTGTCACAGAGAAATGACAGCCATGTTTCACTGGCTGACGTGTCCACATTTGAATTCTAACTATAATGAATGATCTGCAATACATAGAGGCTTTGAAGAGGTTTTATAAATACCTTTTGTACTTCTGTAGACTATGACATCTAACTAAGCAACATACATATTTTACAGCTGGAGTATTTGTGTCACTAGAATCACAGCTGTGTCAGCATTTCCACTGGAAGCCCATATTTCATGGGTTTGTAATTGGACTGTAAAACTTTCCTCCAGCCTCAGACTTGGCACAAACAAGAGTCTGAGCTGATCACCAGCTGGGTCAAGAGGGAATTCCTGCAGGACTTGGGTTTTCTGCAATCTGTATGTTGCCAGAACAGATGAGCTCTGCCTAGAGCAATCTGTATTGGCCACAGCTAAAGAAACTAGATTTGAACCATCGATACATTCTTATGTGGGGATTCTTACTAATGTTCCTAACAACAAAGAATTTTTTAGAAATATGCATTGGGAAAAAAGGCTACATTGTCAGTTCCCTCAGATTCTTGTATCACTATTTGCCTGAAGAGACAACGTTTCCATGCAAGGCTCAACGTGAAAATGGCTCTTAACCCTCCTGTTCGAAGATGGCACTTGGGAAGAGTACATCCATAGCAAAAAGTTGCATCATTCCTAAGGGCGGAGGGAGGTTCCAACATGGTGATCAAGCCTGGCTGTACTCATGACCTCAGAAGATATTCACTCAAGGTTTACAGATACATACCTCCAGTCTTTGGTCAATTTTCATTGTATTTTGATCTTATGTAAAGATGAGGAAATAATAATATCAACAGTTTTTTAATAAAAGGAGTACTGTAACACGTGGTTATATGAAAATACAGATACCTCACAGATGAACAACTGTCAGTATTATAGGTGTTTTTTATCCGGTAGTAATAAAAGGCAGTCTATAAAAGTGGAACATTAGACTTAGGTGTTCTAGTTTACACACACAGGTAAAATGCCAGCTAAAAATAAGACTCATTTTCTAAGTTGATTTTCTAAGTGAACTGTGGTAGTTAAGTGAACTTCCGTCTGAGTGTCCCTAATATCTAGAATGTCACTGTTCCTACAGATTAATGGTTTTTCACATCCATCTTAAATTCATTCTTAAGGGTCTGAGCCCTGGCTGCTACGACACTTACAATGCTGACATAGATTGCCAGTGGATTGATATTACTGATGTGAAACCTGGAAATTACATTCTCAAGGTGAGTGTATTGGGAATGGGGAGGTTCGGGGTTTTGTGGGAGGTGGGGTTTTTTTTATTATTATTTAAAGAAGCAAATCATTTGCATTCATCCTATGGCATGTAAGTTACCAATTGAGACAGTTGGCAGTAGACAGTGCTGTGCTTTCTCCCCTCCAGGTGAGTGTAAATCCCAGTTACCTGGTGCCTGAATCCGATTACTCCAACAACATAGTCCGCTGTGACATCCGCTACACGGGCCACCACGCCTACGCCTCTGGCTGCACAATCTCACCGTAAGTGCCTCCCCACTGGAGGTTTTTCTGTCACTGTGCCCCACTGTCACTATTTTGTTTTGTGGGTTTTGGGAATTTTAAAATCTGTGGGAAGTTTGCTCTCACACTTGTGCTGTTGGAACATGTAACACTTTTTTAAAAACTGCTGCTCTCCTAGATAACAATCTCTGGCTCACACAGCTCCTTTGTCCTTGCACTGGGACCCTTCTAGGATCATTCAGTACCCACACACAACTGAGCAGCTACAGTGCTCTTTAAGACATTCTGCAAAATCCCACACATGTATGTTATTTTGCTGCTGCTGCTTACGTAGCAGCCACCCTCCCTGAAACAGTTCTTTCACACACCCTCCATTTATAGTTTTGCTCTTTAAAAGTTTAAACAATGCCAGAATTATGCCTTTTAAACATTTTTTCCTCTAAAAAGCAAATTCATTTAATAATTGTCGTCGTGGTAGATCTACTTACTGTACCTTAGTCTCTGTGAAACACACACAGAGAAAACAGTCTTCTGTAACACAAAGGTAAGCAGTTCTCAGAACACTGTGTAAGTTGCTCATATGAAATATTATCAAGAGACTTCATTTGGATTCTATAAGGAGTGAGTAGAGAAGGACATTGTATAGAAAGTCATATGAAACAAATTCCACAGCAGTAAATGAAAAGTAAAGCAGATGACCCATGTAGTCTTCTATAACAGTATCAGTGAAACAAATAGACTTGCTGAATTAATGTGACTTGCTTAATTAGCCTGTAAAATATTCATTCCTCACTTTGCATTAGAAATTCAGTAGCTAAATGAAGCAAACTTACGTTTCACGCTTTTAACTTCTAGGCTCCCCATCTTACCTCTGAAAACATCACTGAGTACATAGAGTAACAGAATAGTTAAGGTTGGAAAAGACCTTTTAGATTATGAGGTCCAGCCATCAGCCTCGGATCACCCCCATGTTCAACATGAAATCATGTTCTCAAGTGGCATATTCATACAGCTTCTTAACCCTTTCAGGGACAGCAGTCCCACCCCACTTCCCTGGGTATTCTGCTCTAATGCTTTGCAACCCTTTATGTGAAAAACTTTCCTCAGATATCCCATCTAAAACACCCCTTGAGGCCATTTCCTCTCATCCTGTCTCACTGGTTACATGGGAGAAGGGACCAACCTACACCTCAGCACAGCCTCCTCCTGGGAGTTGTAGAGAGTGATGAGATCTCCCCTCAGCCTCCTCCAGGCTAACACCCCACATACACATATATATATATATGTATGCCATACTTTGCATCTCTCTCAGGCACATACTCATGCAGGGCTAGGAAGCAGAATCTCTGTTACTGCTGGCTGACCTGTGCTTTCAAGCTGACCAGTGGGTATTTAGCAGTTCCTCTCTCTGTGCATGTCTGCTCACCTGCGTAAAATTATTTCTCCTCTTCCAACAGATACTGAGAAAGATGCAAGAAATGGATGAGATGGTGCCAAATGTTTTGAACTGAAGTATCATTATACAAACTTCACTAGGATGCAAACACTATAGAAATGAAACTACAGAACATACACCGATACACCCACACACCTTATGTGACTTTGAAGCACTTCTGCTTCTGAACCAAAACTTAACTGGATTTAAAGACTCTAAATTGGCATTACTTGTATTGCTATTGAAATGTGTGAAACTGGTGCTTCATGTAGAGATATTTTAAATTTTGATAATCTAACTCATTCATAAACAGGTGGGACCATTTTTTAGCTCCTTCAGATCTGGAGTTTACGTGATAACAGACTTCAGTGGGAATATTACTTGTGAATGAGTTGAACATATTTTAAAAGGTAGAAAAAATGTATGCAAAATGAACTAAATAAAACTCAAGAGAAAGTACTAATGTCAGCTATCTCAGAAAATACCATAATGAAAAACAGATTAAGAGTAATGATACAGTACCATTAAAAATCCTTGCTAGGACACATTGATATGAAAGAGAGAAGTATGTTCAGTTTTCAAGGAATATTAACGTATAGCAGAGAAATACATATATATTATATATATCAGTTATACCCCTGCAAGAAAAGTTATGTTTACATTTTTAATACGTTAGAAGTTTTTCCATTTTCTTAAGTGAAAAACAGATGAGGTTTTGAAATACACCTTTCATCTGTGAAAATTAATTAAAAAGCTTACCCACCTTTCTATGTTGAAGAATTTTTTCAAGGTGGGACTTGTAAAAAACTTACGCAAACTTAATGTGGATAAAAAATACCTGTCAAGAAATGGGCTCTTGGAGATGATGAAGAGTCCCTGATGTGGTCATCTGTGAAAAACATCCAACTTGAACAGGCTAACCATCAAAATAATACAGGCAATTAACTCAGGTGGCACCACAAACAGAAGTAGGTCAGAATCTCTTACAAAGTATTTTTAGTGTGAAGAAAACCTACTACCTGCTTCCCCCTTAAGTACTGTAGTTGACTTTAAAATGTATATCTCAGTATTCAAAATAACAAAGTTGAAAATATACTACAGAGAGAGGAAGAAGAGCAAAAATCAGTATATATAACATCCAACTTTAGGCTGTTCAGGAACCAAAGGAAACATTGTTAAGGGGAAAAACTTCCAGCCGAAATTAATGTTTTTGCTGAACTGCTTAACTGGTGCTGGGTATACTACTCCTCCTCCCATCCCCAAATTATTTTGTTTTTGCAGTGCACCCTGCTGTAAGCTACAGTAGCTGTGATTTTTGTTTTAAACTGTGAAATGATGTATCACAAGGGGATCTGGCTTTTGTTTTCAGATTTCTGATCATGTAAAATGAAGAATCTAGAATAATGGGACCTAGAAATATTGATTGGTATTCATTAAATTTCATCAGCAGTTCAAAACACCGAATGAAATATTGGAAGCTCCATGAATTTTTTTAAAAAAAGGAAAAAAATTGCTATTCCATATAGTTAAAAATGAAAATTTGAGGAGTATGGAGAGGTTTTATTATCACTATTCAGAATACTTCAGGCAGTATTTGGAAACATTTTATGCATTATAACCCTATGGATTTAATTTGGAAGTTTGACAAATTAACATAATATCCTTCAAGGATCAGCTGTTCTTTAGTACATTTATTTAAGTTTATTTCCACCTTACTCATAACTTGGTTACAAATTTGCACAATTAGAACTTAAAAAGAACCTGAGATCCAGCAACCCGGTGATTACTACCCACCAGAGGGAGAGGGTGCAGAATAATATAATTTATACCTGCAGGTTCCTTTCTGTTTGCTGCAAGATCCATTTAAGCAGTCTGTAACCAGTACGGGCAATGAACAGAAGCAAAATTTGGAAACTTGATTTATGAGAAAAGCATTTGTTACATATGTCTGCAAAAATGAAGGCCTGTTTATAAAGTCTAGGCTTCTGAAATCTCAGCCCAAAGAGTTTTTAAGAGGTGTTAAGGGATGCAAGCGCATTCACCTTTCTGTAGGTCAAAATTGGGGCCAAAGTCCTGAGAGCAGCTTGGGCAATGGACACAAAAGCTACTGAATGGAAGCCAGGCTGTGGGCACGGGCTGCTTCTTGGGAAGAGGTGGTGTGCTGGTACCTCATTGTGCCTGATGCTGAATGTGGGATATGAGAGCACTAACTGGAGACGAAGCAGCCGCAGGAAGGGGGGTACCCCTCGCTCATGACACGCTCACCTGCTCACACGTCTGTGCCCAAACTACTTGCAGAACTCCACTGAAGTCAGCAAGGAGCCAGAGGGCCTCCAGCATCTGTGCAGGTGGAACAAGTGGGAATGGCCTCATTTGGAAAGGTGTTGAATGCTGTAACTTTGAATATTGGGGATATTGGAGCTACGCAAATGTAGCTTTTTTTTTCCGTAGCAAAATATTTTATTTGTTTTGAAATGTGTGTTAAGCAACATGACATTGATGTACAATAGCACAAAAATTGCCTAAGACATGAACAGAGAAACAAGGGATTTTAGGATTAAAAAAAATTAAGGAATGTGACTTTAACCCTAACTATAGTAAATCACAAGGCAGTAGAAGACTTTATTGTATAGCATGTGTAGAAGTAGTTCTAAATAGGGGAGCACCAACCAATATTTTCGGTATCTTGGCTCTGCAGATTTGACACCTTACTTTTTGCATAATGGAATATGTTTTTGGGATTATGTGCATTTTTGTTCAAAAACATTTTTAAAAACTGGTTTGGTAAAAACTTTTATTTTTACAGCAAATTATATTTGGATTCTATTTTCCCAGACATAGGGCTTATTCCCTTATTTTTGAAAAGCATATTGACATTGGTCTCAGTGGGAGCAAAACCAGATTTAAATTTTGTGAGATTTCTACTATGAATTTGCCATCTTGCAGTCTCAATTTTCTTCTGAAAAGCCAGAATGTGTAATAAATGTGTGTGAAACAATAACCTCCCACATTTCAAATCTTTACTTAAGAATTGCACATAAGGAACACAATGTATGTCAGGTGCATTAGAGGAAGGGTTTGTTATACATTTTTTTTAATCCTGAAATACATTTGCTATTTGCGTATTTCTAGACAAAAGTGTAACAAAAATGACAGACTGGTCACCGATGGAATAAAAATATTGTGTAGATGATGTTTTTGTGTTAGGAAAAGTCTACTTGTTTTTTCTCTGCTCAAGAATGAATGCACATATCAAATGTACCTTCCTATTGTCATTCATGTATTGTTTGCAGTGTGCTCATTCAAAACCAGCAGGGTGGTTTTCATAAATGAGACATTGAAAGGTGGTTTATCCTGTGTCTCACATTTATGCCAAAAAGGCATTTTCATTTTCTCCAAACCTTAAAAGGTGCTGAAAGATTTTAACTTGAAATAAAACCAAAGAGTATGTAATTGGGAGGTTTTTATTATGCAACTAAATGCTACAGATACAGTGAAATGCCACTTGTTTTTGCAACTTTCTTGAAGACTTCATTATTTCCTTCACTTTTCTTGAAAGAGTCTTAATTTCAGTAACTTTGCATCTTTATCTGAAGAGCTCTAATTTATAATATTCAGGCACTAGCTTTGTATTCTTCATTGCACTTTCATATTCTTGTGTTACATGCCCGTATTATGGTTGCAAGTTTATGTGAAAATGACTTGAATAAAATGTTTCAAGCGTTCTACTTGTTGAAGTATTACACTTACTGCACAGGGCAGATCCATCTCTCAGTGGGAAAGCTTCAGTTAATGTTACGTCTGCATGAAAATGAAGAAAAGTCTGTCTTGCTGATGTGGTCTCAGAAAAAATGTCACAAGGTAGAAACAAGAAATAATTCACCCCTCATACTAGACAAAGGATTAACATGTCAAGGCTTAACAGGAGGAGGGATATGGTTCATCTGGACACACAATTTCCTTACGGTAACTGTCTCAGTAAAAATAGAAACTTAAAAAGCACTTCCAGACCTATGCTTTCACAGAAAGAACATTTGAGCAGTATATGGTAGGAAGTCTATGTACTCTAGAAAATTGACTAACAGATTAAACATGCAGCTACTCCAAACACACTTTATCCTGTTATTTACATCCTCTGAGTACAAGCCACTGTCCTGCTGCCTTTTCAATGTGCATGCTAAACTGAGGAAACAGTCTGAGTTGTGAAGCATCTCTTAGTCCCTTCACTGAGGGACTACTAGAGAAGAGCATGGTTAAAAAGCTTGGAGACTTGTTCTAGTAGGTCATCAAACACTTAAATAACAACTAACTGGCACTCTTGGCTTTATGTAAATGGAGACAAAACCAATGTAATATTTTTTAAAATTCATACAATAAATATAGAATTATTTCAGATATAAGCCACTTTGTGTAATGTTTCTCTATTTAAAAAATATTTCCTATCCTACTACTTCTAGCTAAGAGCTTTAAATGGAGAATTTCTCCAAGTGCTATTCCTAGAGCACAGAACCTGGGGTGGATCAGAATCTGTGCAAATACAAAAATGCAGTAAAAATTGCATGTGATAATTGCATAAAGTGTATTCATATCTATTGAAAATAAAGCATCTCCCAGTTCCCCAAGTACCTTCTACCTCCATTCTGCTATCTCCTTTTAGGTTAGATCTCCTGCCTAGTATCATAAAATGATCTACCATCAGTCCACATTCACAAAGCAGCTCAAAACTTTCGCTCAAGAAAGTAACGCTGCAACTGAATTTTCATTCAAGCCACATTTTTTCTGATCTAATAATTCCATAAAAACTGATTAAAGGGATGTCCCATCGATAACACCCTTCAATCTGCTATTAAAAAAACGCAATCACATTTAAACTAGTGGTGACTGTCTTAAAAGATACTGAAAAATCTGAGATTGTTTTGTTGGTAATCCTGAAGTGAAAAAATTGTACACCTGAAGCAGCCTAGTAGTATCTGACAGCATGGTATGTACCTGGCTAGAGACATTTCTTCTGTGGCATGGTACTGAACTGAAAAGCATGGTTCTCAACATTTTAAAATCTAATCATCTCCAGAAAAATATCTTCCCATGTCACTGTAAAAATAAATTGCTAGTACTTTGTGAGAGGTCTCTGTCTAAACAGTACTACAGATAGAAATTAAGTTAAAATCATATATGCTGAACATGTTATTTTGTTATAATAAAGAGAAAACATTCTACACTTTATCAACAACTTCCAGGCAAGTTCACTGGGTTTATCAGTTCACAAATAAATTGCCCAGTTACACTAAGATATTATCAAGTCTTCATCATCACTACCAGTTTGTATAATGTATTAAAGCTGTGATCCAGGTGAGCCACTAAGCACCAGAGAGTAGCAGTAACCCATTAAAATATGAAATAATGCCAGTATCCTAATCTCTCTCATTCATGTTGTTAACTTTTTTCTGTTCTTTAGAGCTCAGAAGTATATTTGAAGAAAAAAAAAGAAATGGATGTTTTGATAAGTCAGGCTTGCTTCAGGGAGAATTCCATGGCCAGAAATTACAGCTAAAATAATGCAGTAGGACATTTGCTCAAAGAGGAAGATAAACCCATGCTCCTAGATCATTTAAGCTCATGCAAAAAAGCACTTTAGAACATTGGCTTCTTAGTGCCTTGAGGTTTTTTCCAAACTATTAGCAATCTTTAAGTTTTTGATCATTAAATAAGATACCACAAGAAAGTAATCTGCTAAAAGAAAGGTAAGCTGTCCATGAAAAACTGCTGCAGCTGATGACATCTACCAAAAGACATTTTTTCTTGCTTTACACTGGAAGCAGAGAGGTCACAAACCAAACCTTTGTTTGGTGTGACATTCAACTATTATTTTATTTAAAGCTTTAAGGATTAACATTTGCATCTGAAAATCTTGAAGTTTGTAGAAAGCAGGTAAATGCATGGCTTTTTCTGTGAAATATAGTCCTACAAAACCACAGTAAACATGTTTCTGTGCTTTATTTTGAAGCTATTGGCCTGAAATACTCTTCCATACGGTACAGTGAAAATAACAGCAACAAAACTCCTTTGAAATGCAAGGTTTGAATTTCTCATTCCTCTGGGAGGCAATGCCATTGAAGACAGTATTACATATACTGACATTTGTTCATTATATAGAAAAGAAAGCCTAACTAAGTGGGGCAACCATGCCTAAATATTAACACAGAACAGACCAACCTGAAGGTTTAGTCTTCAAGAACTTATGGGACACGTATAACATAGCATTACCTGTGCTTAGTCCAGGGCAGGGATCCTCCTACTGCTGGCGACATTTTCTAATGCAGCCCAGGAGTGTGCTGGCTTTGGCTGAGAAACAGAAAAAGACTGAGTTTTTTCAGACTGCAGTAAGGCCATCTACACCTTAAGGGATGGCATAATCTACAAGTTTGCAGGGATTTAAGAGCTGACAAATCTGAAGAAAGGAAACTGATAAAGGATTATTAAACACCATAAGCTACAATATCACAAGATGCAATTGAGCTGTAAAACTGGAAGCTTGAAGAGATGGATGTTGCATGATGTATCACTGTGTGCTCCCTCTATCCTTAAAGCACTCCTTTTTTGACTACTTTCAAAGATACTGGGTTAGATGGGCCTTTGGGGTGATGCAGGGCTTTCCTCAGGCATTTCAAAATGCTACATGAATAGTGGAGTACAGTAATTTAGCAAATTTATGAATTAATTTATGAAAGGTAATTATATTTAAATAACACTATAACAGATTAATTACATGTTCAGAATTTCTTTCAATTAGGTAGTAGGAAAAGCACCTGAAGAAGTATTCAATGAACTTTTTTGTCATATCCCAGTCAGATGAACTCCCAATGTCAGACTGTCACTTAAAAGTCAAATGTTTCTTAGTGTACAAAGTTTTTTCAAGTTTTCACATTCTTTCAGAAAGTGCAAGACACACATGTTGAAGAATCCAGACATATCTATCAGAACAAAGTATTAAAGACACCTTTTCATTTCTTCAAATTGGCAGTATAATCAGTGGACAGAAATCACAATTTAAAAGCATAATATTTTATTCTCTCCAGAAATTTACATATTATGCTTACAACTGATTGACTTTTCCAGCTACCCGATACACTGATGAATTTATGAAGTCTCTTCAAGTTTAAGAATCTTTTACTCTGTCTCAGTTGAGATGTGACAATACAGAACCTTTCTTTTGACAACCAAATTCTCATATAAACCACATTTTTTACACACAAAAAGCCCCCTTCCAACCCCGCCCCGCCCCCCAAAAGAATCTGTACTATTCCTGCAGGGCATAAATGGTGTTCCTAAGCAGGGCATAAATGGTGTTCCTAAAAACCCTTTATTCATGTTAGGGTATATTTCACAAATGGTGGCACTACATAATGGAACTTATGAACCAACATCAAATGGCTATTACATTCATCAACAGACAGCACACAAAATGAATGAAACAATCTTCATATTCTAGGATGGTAAACAATAGTTGTATTTTTGTAGGTTGCAAACGATATGGACAATCTAACAAAGCAGTTGCAAAAAAAAAAAATTTGAACCTCCATTAACATATAGTCTAGTCATCAAATTTAATCTTTTTCCCCTGGAATGCTGTAATTTGAGACATTTGCTCTCTGCGTTTTCTGCTTGCTTCCCATGAAGGATGAAGAGGCTGCTCCAAAGATGCTTTCTTATTGTTACACTTAATACCCCCTGAAGCTTTTGCAAATGGTTTCTTCTTAAGCTTTGTTTCATGTTTAAGAAAACCTGTGGAAGTACAAATAAAAACATTAACTACATTATGAACCTTCATAAAAGTATGCAAACTAACTTGGGATTGCAGGTATTTTCAAAAATTTCATAATAAGCCATGGGGAACACAGTCAATCCGAATATTCACAGCAAAATTTCTTCATCTTGCAGCCTGGTAAACTGCCACTTGGTAGACTGCAGATAGTTACAGATTTATTAATACTGACTACACTCAAAATTTGTGTAGAGAACATTCAGCACAGTCTAAACTTTTTTCTTCACAATAAACCAATGACTGTTACACAATGTCACTCAGTATGACTGTAATTATATCCTCAATCCAATGAACTCCAAAACGGTACCACAGAATATAAATGGAATAAAATATTCCATATTCAGGATCTATTGAAGAAATTATTTATGAGATAAGGCACTAGTTACATGTAAAAATCTGGTACCTTTAGCTGTGCACAAGTAATGCTAACTGCTTGACAGGCAAAAGCATTTTCCAATGTAAACTTTATGTTAAGTATTTCTAATGTGAGAAAATAGAAAATAGCTGACAATATCCACAGATTAAAATGAAATGTGAACAGTTTGACCATTTTAACAACAAATGTTAAAATATGTGCCACAAACTTGGAAAGAAACAAATACAATCCCATCATGAATAAACTGCAGGGGCAACGAAGTTTCAAAATGTTTTTTCTCTCCTATTTTTACCACATAAAGTAATACATACCTGTTCTTTCATTTTTGAGCGGCTGGTCTTTACTATTTCTAAAAACAAAAAGAGAAATTAAGAGTTTTCAATAAAATTGTAAGATTACAAACACCTGTAAATAAAGAATCATCATCACCAAAACACTCATGCAACAACTTTTCAAACATAACATGCAAGCTTCTTCAATACTGTTCCACCCATGTTAGAAAGAGAAGTATTCAGAAGTGATTGAATTCGGGTGTAGATATAGTTAAGAATCCTATGCATAAATCAGTGCTGCTGTGAATATAAAAAAATATGTATTGTCAAGGAAGCTTAAGAAGACTAGTGAGTAGTTTCTGTGAAAATGTTCTAAGGTTTAATGGGTTGAAATCCCCTTTGTTTAGTAGGGCTATTAGAAAGCACAACTATTTCCATTACCATGAAGGAGGGAGGGAATGGAAAACATAACATGGGGAAAAGGTTTACCTTCTGTTCTGAGATTTCTGATTGGTGGTAGACAAAGAACTGCAGAACACTGACTCCAGCTTGCTTGCTTTTGCAAGCGATTTTCTCTCTTCCATGATCATATTTTGTGCTGTCCCAGATGCTGTGCTCTTTTCTGTCTTCATTACATTTTTCTGAACACTAGCCTTTCCTTTTGTTGAAGAAAAATTACTAACTGCTGCTACTTTTTTCTTTTTTTTTACTTTGCCAATGAAGAAATCATCATTGCTGTCACTGTCAGAATCGGATGTCTCATTATAAAACCTCTCTTCGGTACTATCATCGAAGTATTCCTTTTCATTGGTATGCTCTTGGTCACTATCATCAATTATTTCCTTTATTGCATTTAATTTGTTCATACTCATATTTTCTTTCCTTTTTTGGTAGTCAAGTTTCTTTCCTGTTTTGTTTTGAGCAACTTTTTGCACTTCTACTGCCTGAAATGAAGGTTCTTCTGGAGCACATGCTCTCTCCATTTCCACAGTTTCCTGCTCAGATTCACTCTCACAGAGCTCTTCAACCATGTCAGTTTCTATTTCCATGCCTGATTTTGTTTTATGTTCACATCCTTGCTGTTTTTGAGGCCGCTTAGAAGCTTGCTCATCCAAGTTGCTATTGGAATGTTGTGCTGATTTAGGCTGTTCTTCTGACTGATCCTTTTTCAAAGGAGTGGCTTTATCTGGGTTCTTTCTTGCATCCTTAAAAGCTTTAACAGCAGCTGTACAAGGGGCAGAAAAATATCTTGTTGTAGCTACAAATGAACTTAGGTAAGTTATTTTTATATAATAGAACATTTTTGCAACTTATGTATGTTGTATTGAGTGTATTTTGAATATCCTTATGCATTATTTACCAAACACATGGGATACAACCTTAGAATACAGTATCAACAAATGTGGAGGAAAATAATTGAAAATATTATCAATTAAATACACTACGAAATTTGGGTTAAACTGTGAACTTCTCTTTCAAAAACTAATCTGCAGCTGATAATCATGTTCACTTAGGGCACAACTTTGTGTGTCAAACTGCAAACTAATACTGATTTGTTCATATATAATTAAATGGGTATTTGATATGCTCTGTTATTAATGAAAAAATGTGACATTACTACTAGGACTTGATCTTTGTAATATTCATTTTAGGTGGCAAATTCCAGTTTCCAGAGAAAAGAGAAAGCCTAAATAACCAGGAAGGATTCTGAGCACAGTTTTCAGGGAAGATTAAGAAAGTAACTTGTAAAATGTTTTAAGTGCTTTTGAAATGTATCCTCATAACTGGGTTTTATGTTCCTATTTAATTTAAAAACACTCCGTTACATCTATTTAATTTTTAGAATTCCCATTGTAAGCTCTGTTTGTTCAACCCTCTATAATAAATAAATGTCATATTGTACGCTGTCACAAATAAAGCCATATAAATTTCAAGGCATATAAATAGTTTTGAATTTGTGGCTTGGTTTACTGCAGCTAGTTACGCTAATTACAGAAGCTTTGAGTTTTTGTGGGGTTTTTACTTTTTTTCAGGTCAGAAATATACAGGGACAAGGTGACGCACCAGTAAGCTACAGATATAATAAAAAAATTCAATAAAATGATTCATACCTTTAAGTTCAACAAATCTGGGCTTTAAGGTGGGGTGTGTTGCAAGTCTTGCCATGGCTCGCTCAGCTGCAGTACAGTTTGGCTGGACAAGAAAAATTCAAAAGCATGAAGTCAACAGAACAGTCAACTTACACAGGTCTGTGTTAGTTATGCTACAATGCATACTAATGTGATTCTCACCAGGAACTAACAAGAGGAAAGCTTATGACACTAACAAGTATTTTATTTCTCATGTATTACATCATCCTAAATGCATTAAAATCTATCTGCCTAAACATTGACAGAAACCCAGCAGATGCACAACATGTGATATTTCTCAGGTACTGAAAAGGGATAATATGATTTATGTTCTCTTTTAAGCTCAGAGACAGTGTTCACTGATTTTACATTTACTATTTCATACAAGAACAAAGAAAATTCATGAACTTGCTGAATAAAGAACATCATACTGGTAGAAGGCATTCTCCTTGAAGGAATCTTGCAACAGCTTGCAAGATTACAGTACTGGTCCCATAAAAGTTGGCAAAAAGACATAGCAGATATTGAAGGAATATACATAAAAGCCAAGGTCTAACTTGACCATAAAGACAAATAACCTTAAATTTGATGTGGTTGGATACTGAAACTCTGCAAACTGATTCAAAGAAGAAATATGATCTTGCTTCAATTTGGGAAAAAAAAAATAAAATTGCTTCTATTCTGACCTCCTCTTCTGTATACTGGAAATCACAGGTATAACACATTGTAAAAGCTCTCATTTTTAGGTTCTTGTCATCACTCTGCTTGAAAAACAAAATCAAAGGTATCTAAGACTTTTCCGAAGACAGCTCTGTCTTCTGTTTCTATTCTGTGTGACTGTTTGTTGTTTCCTTCTTTCTTTCCTATGTTCTTGTTTGAAAGGATGAAAAGTAGGTCTAACAGATTTGTAAAGATTTGTAAAACACACTTTTATCAGGAAGATTTCTTAAAGGTTGCAGTGGAATTCTCTGGGAGAGAGTGGAAGAGACATACAAAAGACATACCCCTTTCACTCTTCCTCCCAGTGGTACTGCAACGGATACAGGTTCAAATTTCTGTGATTTCAGCTTTCTGCTGTGGAAGTATCACAGCAGAAGCCACCAGAACCAACAGCTTATGATATTCATAAAGAACCAGACAAGTGCCCTGTAACCCAACCTGAGCTGATTTTGGTGTCATCAACTCAACAAAGCATGCTGCTTCTCCTGTCCTAAGCAATTACCACGGCAGATGGAGCCCAAGCCACAGGTGTTACCTGGCAGGTAACAAGGAGTAGAAGTGGTATAGCTCTATCCTGGGATGAGGTTAACACACTTCATAACAGACAAGATGGTGCTGTGTTTTGGATTTGTGACTAAAACATTCTAGAGTTGGTAACACATCAATGTTTTAGTTACTACTGAGCAGTGCTGGCACAGCATCAAGGCCTTCTCCATGTCTTGCTCTGCCTCTACCACAAGCAAGGAACATACCAAGGGTACAGCTGATACACATGGACCAAAAGGACATCAAGTCCTTTTCAAGTCATGCTTAGCAACAAAAGCTTGAGGTAACAAAAAGGTATAGGGAGATGTTTGTGATTATGACATTTATCTTCCCAAGTAACCACTATGTGAAGCAAACCCCTGCTCTCTGGGATGTGGCTAAACATCTGCCCGCCGATGGGAAGTGGTGAATAAATTCCTTATTTCCTTCTATATACAGCTTTGATTCCCTCCTTGAACTCTTTACCTTTACTCCTATGTCTTTATCTCAAGATAGAAGATTTTTTGACTTCTGCTCTTGGGATGCTCTCCCTGTCCCGCAGGGGTGGGGTGAGTGAGCAGCTGCTGGGTGGGGTCAAAACAGGACACACATCATACTCACTGTATCAACAACTCAGATGTAAAGCAGCTGACGTGACCCACATAAGACTGCTCAGTGGTGAATGTTACTTGTTCACATGCCCATTTTCTTCCAGCAGAACCATGTGACTGTTAACAGTAATATATTCACTGCATATATATTCACTGCATTGGGAACAAAATTCCCACCAACTGTTAGTGCTGTTAGTGCAGGAGAGTCACTTTCAGTGCTTTGGTCCGAACGAAATAGAGCCTTCTAAAGAAGGGACTATAAATACACCAGAGTCAGTACTTCTAAATGCAGAAACATTTAATTGGTTTGCCAATTAAAAATCTTCTTCCTCAACCAGTGCAAAGCAAATCCCATTTTGTAATTCTTCTGCCATAATTTTAGAGCTCATAAAATATATTCTCTGGTCAATCATATTTCATATTTGAAGTGTAATGCATTTAGGAATTCCAGTACTTTCCTTTCCCCTCAAAAATCTCTGCTACTACAACATTATTTCTTCAGGTCAAGAAAAAGTGGAAAAATGTTCTCTCTGAAGACTGTCTACAGAACTATGAACACTGGCCAGAGGGGACAGGCCAAAAGATGGGTCAATTTCCAAGGGCCATAGACTGGCTTATTTCCAGGCTAGCTTAGCTCTGAGAACTTGAAATCTGAATTTTGATCCCCATGTGACTGCTGCATGCTGCCACCAGATTCTTGGGACAGAAAGCTCACATTTCTGAAGATCATATGCTATTTTCTTTGGAGATATTCCTATAGCTGGAAAATCTATTTCTGAACTTAATTAATACACTTTTCCCCTCAGCTACTTCCTGTGGGTTTTGAAAGAATATACCATGAAGTTCAGAAAGCAGCAGCAGCAGCTTCTGTGCAACATCTGGTGTCTTTTAATTCATGTATTTATAGAAAGGCTTTAGGCATACACAGGCCAATCTATATGGAATAACCACGTTTTTTCCTTACAGCAAAATACTTCACAAACACTACTCACACTGATAGCCACCACCTAACAAACACACAACATGATATTCACATTCTCTCAAATTTCTCATTTTTGTCTGTGGGTTTTTTGGTTTTGCTTTGGTTTGGGATTTTTTCTGCACAGCCCATGCTCAATTTATTTTCCCTCAAGTATTTTCCAGTATATAAAATGTTACAGAAATATAGGCAATCCTGAAAAAAACCTAACACAGTAATGCCAACTGTCTTTACAAGCAAGAACACTTCTCCCTCCATTTCCCATCCCTTGGATGATTAATTAGATACTAGAATTGTATACCTTTATTCTGACACACTCCCGTTACTTCTTGTATTATTTTGCACTACTTCTTTTTTATGAAAGAATGTGCTAGTACTTCCTACAGGAATGTTCTTCCTCCTTCAGTGTGCAAGTGAGGCACTGGAAAGTGTACAAAGCAACTGAGCAGTGTATAGTCACACCTTGTAGTGAGAAATTTTAAGTTACTGTGCTGGTTGAGGCTGGGGTAGGGCTAATTTCCTTCACAGCTGCTGGTATGGGGCTGTGTATTGGATTTGTGCTGAACACAGGGTTGATAATACAGAGATGTTTTTGTAATTGCTGAGCAGGGCTTACACAGAGCCAAAGCCTTTTCTGCTGTTTGTACTTCCATGCTGGTGAGGCAACTGGGGATGTCTGGGAGGTTGGGAGGAGACACGGCTGGGACCGGCGACCCCAACTGACCAAAGGGATATTCCAGATCATCTGACATCTTAGTCAGTACAAAAAATGGGGGATAAAAGGAGGAATGTGGGGGACATGGGAGGGATGGCTGAACACCTGCCTGGCACTGGAATCACTAAATTAATTTCTTGTTTTGCTTTGCTATTGTGCACATCTTTTGCTTTCTCTATTTAACTGTCTTTATCTCAGCCCGTGAGTTTTCTAGCTTTTATCCTTCCAATTTCTCTCCCTGATCCTGCTGGTGCAGGAGTGAGAGTGAGTGAACAACTTCCTGGCACTTGGTGTTGGCTGGGGTTAAACCATCTGAAGGCAGTCTCCTTTAACATTTTATCTTGGTAAATAATGCATTATTTCTGTAAATAATATTAAAAACATCTATTATCTAACACATGTAAACCCCAGATCAGAGAGACAAACTTGGCAATGACTGTGAAGACAATGGATATTACAAACTTACGAAAAAGATTCACAACGCAAGTTTTGAGATATGCTGGAAGAAGGGGTCAAAAGTTTGGAATGGCTCTGAGAGCGGGCACCATAGGAGCCAAAAGAAGGAGCAATATAATGAAAACATCAGGTAGAAGCTGTGTGGGTAGAACCTGGTTCATGCAATGCAGGTAATAAAGTGAGAATGAGAAACTGAGTGTCTCATGGTCTCGAGGCAGATGGGATTGCAGGAGCTGAATGGCATGCTTTGGTAGCATGCCTGAGACAGTAGTTTCAGGATGAATTAAAGGGAAGAAACCTGTGAATAATCTTAGAACATGAAATGTAGACTTTCGATTATCGCTTTATTCTGAATAATCTTTCTGTTCCAAGACTATTTTTGTCTGTACCCCCTCTGCTATAGTTATAATCAATAATAGGAAGGAGGTGATACTTGTGTTCTTCAACTGACTTTTGCACAAAAAGGAATTGCCTCATTACACATCTCATCAGAAACTAGACTGTTATTGGAAGCATATGCTACTATAAGGACAACAACTTGAGTTTCACCTGGGTGAGAGTGCTACCAAACTGGTAATGCTTTGTGGCTCTGCATCTGTCGTTAGTCAGTTATTTAAAACCATGACATTCATATAGAGACAGTAAGAAACCCCGCTGGGAAGTAAGCAATACATAGCAAAAACCATGACACAGAAACCAACCTTGGAGAATGTCAGCCTAGTTTCTAAACCACCTAGAAGTGTAGCTTAATTTCAAATGTTAATAACACCCTGATTTTAAAGAGAGAGAGAAAAAAAAGAGTCAATACTAACTAGAGTAAGCATAAAAAAGGTAACACCCAATTCTGGGCCAAAACACGATGTTATTGCAATACCTTTATAGCAACTTGGGAGAAGAGCTCTCTATTAAAAAACAACACAAACCAACCAACCAATTAGAAAACCTGTTAATCCACACATTCTTTACGAAACTCTAACTAGTTACAGCTGTCCTTCATAACAGCAGATGTGAGTAATGTGAAGTCACAGTGTGGCTGAAGGTGACAAATCGTGGCTGCCACCCAAGTCCATACCATGACCTCATACTACTTTGGAACAAGACTTGAGAAAAGTTACTTTCTGACTGTGAAATGCAGCTAGTTCTCCCTCTTGCTTTGTGTCTGTAAAACACACAGCATATGATTTGTGGCCTTCAGATGTGGTGAAGATTTGATTGGGAGGCAACTGGTTAATGGTATCACTCATGGCAGCATTGCTGTCTCTCAGCTCCTGACAGCAAGGGGTTGGCTGTTGACTGTGTCTCATATTAATGATGACAAATGATGACAAGTTTTTTACTCATCAACTGCCAAAACCTCTCATTTTTATAATAATCTACTACTTTGTTTTAACTCAAGCTTTAACTATTTTCAACATAGCACTGAAATAATCATACAGGTATTATGAAGTAGCAGTTAAAAGCTATATAGCATGACAAGTATATAAGCTTAATAGGATGAGAGGTGAGAAGTTCTTACAGAAATCAATTCTTTATGGATCTCAGGGAATCGTCCAAGTTTCAGCAGATTTTTTTTGATTGGATGATATACAATATTTAAAATAGGCTGATGAAAAAATTCCATTTGAAGCTAAAAAAAGTCTTAAGAAACCTAAAATCTTCACAAAAATTCATCAAGACAATGTTCAGTGATAGAACTATAGAATTAAAACTGAACAATTTCTTACAAAACGTCAAGGTACACAAGTAAACTTGTTTATTATTCTTTTCAATGCTTGCCACAGTTTATATTAATTTACATTGTTTTCTTTTACCATGGTAATTCAACCATGAAAGTATTTGGATATTTACTTTATTTATCTTGAAAGCCATGGTGGGTCAACCTTAGCTGGATACCAGGTGCCCACTGAAGTTGCTTTATCACTCCTCAGTAGAACAAGGCAGAGAAAATTCAGTGAAAGATTCATGGGTCAAGATATGGTTAGGGAGAGATTACTAACCAAGCACAACAATGGGCAAAACAGACTTAGCTTGGGGAAGTATTAATATAATTTATTGCCAATCAAATAAGAATAGGGTAGTGAGAACTGAAAAATGAAATCTTAAAAGACACTTTCCCTCCACTCCTCTGTTCTGTGCAGGCTCAATGTCATTTGCCATCTTCTCCACCTCCTCCACCCCAGTGGCACAGGGAGATAGGGAATGGGGGGCTGTGGGTCAGTTCACACATTGTCTCTGCTGCTCCCTCCTCAGCTCCAGTGCCTGAAGCACCTCCAACCCTCCTTCTTCATGGCTCCTCCTCCCACATATTCTCACTCCTCTCTTCCCTGATTGCAACAGCTCCTGGGCATTCCCCCACCTTCTTTTTTAACTCTGTCACCCCAGAGGCGCTGCCACCGTCGCTGCAGGGCTCAGCCTTGGCCAGTGGTGAGTCCATCCTAGAGCTCGATGGCACTGGCTCCATCAGACACAGGGCAAGCTTCTGGCCCCTTCTCACAGAAGCCACTCCTGTAGCCAAACCACTATGAAAATCTTGCCATGCAAACCCAGCACAAAACATTATGAAACTGAAGACTCATGGCAACATGGGGTACATGGCAACATGAACAGTCTTTCTGCTCCTGTGTAAAACTGCACAAAGTAGAAGGCAGAAGTCTGGAAAATCTATCTGAGCTTGGGCTGCCAGCAGCAGCAGTGACTCAACTTATCACTGCCTACCACAGACTCTTGAATCCAGCATTGAATCCATTCAGGTTCTTCTAAATATTATCAAAGTACTTACACTGCTCTAATTTTATTTGAATGTCTGGACCAAAGCTATCCTTTTCCCAAAAGATTTGTTCACTTAGATTCACATTTCTTTCCACATTAAGTTTGTCTTGTCTTGTTTTTTGCTTGTCTTTTATCAAAAAGAAGTCTGATGTATAAACACGTTTCTATCATTCCTCCTTTTAAAACAAGAGTTCCAAATAGGTCATAGATTAAAAAAAAAAAATACATTATTGGCTATTCTTTACTACATGCATGATAAAAAACACCTACTATCTAAGCATTTTAATAAGTTCACAGGCTCTTTAAAAAGCCTAGCACTCCACAAATGTTAGATGACCATAGTTAATATGAATATAAAAGAGTCAATAGTTTATTTGGACTAACCTGTCACAATTAATTTAGCCAGGCAAAGAAGTGTGGAGTAAATGCTTGTTTTTCAGATTTGGAAATGGTCAAAGAAAAATGGAGTCATTCATCCCAAATTATCAGAGTGATCTACAGCAGAGCCTGGCATGAACCCCAGACCTGCCCAAGTATAAGTTATGTACTTAATCTTCCACATTTCTTCCCTTTTTCTCTTTATGCAAAAATACAATTCCTATGACTGTTTCAATAAAGAAAAGTCAGAAGAAAAAAAAATCAAGATTACAGTAGGCATGGATGCTTAATTATTTCCTCATGGAGAACAGGGTCAGCTCTAGGTTTAAGTGGAAACAGCAAGATTGTGAGAAAATTCAAATGATTCTAACTCGTCTTCATTATTTCCAAGGCTAGTAAGGCCTTGTGTCTATAATCATCTCAATTTGGCATCTGACACAAACAATGCACACATTAAAAAAACAAACGAACAACTTCTCAACATTATGAAAGAGGACATAAAGTGAGCGCTGTGATAACTCCTCCCTGAGTTGTCATGGTCTAATTCATACCAACACTGGAACCACTGCTGGCCTTTAAGAAAACCTAGGAGGATGCTGAACATTATGCTGTAGAAAACTATGGACAAACTCCAAGTAGAAAAGAGTTGTGAAGGGAGTGCTCCCTAAGTTAGAATCTAAAAAAATTATTGAGAAATATCAGTAATCTAAAAATAATAGATAATTTAAATTGTACATCCAGGAAAATTGACCAGGATAAAATACAGGCAATTGACTCACACAAATGTAAAATCAAACACAAAGTATAGCAGTATAAAGTCTACATGCTTTTGCTTTTTTTAATCTATAGCTTTCTATAAAATATATGCCTTTCATATATTTTGACATTTAAACAGTTGAGGCACAATATTGCTACAAAATACATGCACCTTGCCAAACTGCATAAACAATTCTGGAGGAGAGCATAGATGGCACTAAAAAAACCCACCCAAACCCCACATAAGAAAACCAAGTAAACATTCCAAGCCAAAAGCAAGAGACAATCACAGTCAGAGAACAAACCGGAAAGCAAAATAAGATGAAACAGAAACCCTGAAACAAATATGTACTTCAGGGGGAATAGAAACAAAAGACATCTTGGATAACAGGCAGTAGCTGTGCAAAAGTTCTTGGCCGCAAAATTTAAGCAGTCTTAAGAGAAGAAAATAAAACTTGGAAAAAAGATCACAAACAAATTAGCTGGACACCAACTATATATCAGATCTGAAACCACAAATGACTTTTACAAAAAAGTGAAGTTGAGGTGATTTCTTGTAACTGGCCATCTTGAATGAGGGTCTGAAAAATTAAAACAGGCAGTTGTTTATTAACTCTGAGTAGTTAAGCTAGGTAAAATAAAAATGAAATCTGAAAGAACCATTTTTTAGAAAAAAATTTAAAATTGATTATGTATACTTATTTGTTATAGAAAAGAGAGCAGAAACACAAAGGAGATCAACACCACTCAGGCAGTGCTACACACCAAGCAGTAAACAGAATTCTCAACTTTTAACCTGAATGCATCTGAACTCCCTGAGTCAGCTGTGCACCATGGGCTTGTCCAAAGATTGAGCTGAGCTCATGGTAGCAACTAAACTGGTGATACAGGGATGAGCTCTGTATTATTAGAACTATTCTAGTGGGCCAAAAAGTTCAAAATATTCTGTTCTTGGATGAACCAAAGAAGCTTCATGACTGAACGACTCACAACTCTCCCTATAACATAAATATGCTGACAAAACTCTATATCCAACTACTAGACATGTAATCTTGATATATCCTTACCATATTTCACTTTAAAACAGATGCTCAAACCTCAAACTGTAACTTGTCAGATGCAACCTGATACTGCACCGTAAGTATAAGCACATATAAACTTAAGTTTACAGTAGAGAAAGTAAACGTAGCTGAGTTTTTCAAATTTAAAACAGATGTAATGCTTCAAAACCAGCTAATGTTTCAAAAACAAGTGCCACTTTAATCAGGTATATTTCAGATAATTTGTAACATAAAGGAAAAAAAAATTATCCCTGCGGACAATTAGACCTCTATATATGCATTACCATGAGGGAACACATCTATACATAATTAAAGTATTGTCAGGTTAATGTCTTCAGATAAAACTCTCAGGAAAGACGTACTTCTGCTCAAAGCCCTGTTGAAGGAACTAAGAGAGCCAGGGATTTGGAGACACAGATGACTTAAAAGACTTCACAAGCACTGCACACACTAACCAGGGTTAGGCCATGTTATAATATACTACTCAAGACAGCATTTCTTGGCATACTACATTGCAATTTGCGTGCATGATTGAAACCAGATTTTTTTTAAAAAATATATACAGACTTTTTCTGAAAAAGACAATGGAAATATAAATTCAGTTCACTGAAAAACTATTAAAACATCAGAGATAAACATGCCAGTTCTCTGGCACCAAAATGTAGATTTTCCATCATTAAGTCTAATGACTTAATGCATTTGAGACCTACCCTAATGATAAACACACGTCAGATACATACATAAACCCTGGTATTACTTGAGCATATCAGCAGAAAATGGATGTAAAATGGAGGGCAATCCTGGGTGTTCAGATTTTATGGCAGGTATTTCACTATATGGCACACAGCACCTTTATGCTGAGAGGCTCCCAGGCATGTTCTAAGCTATCACATTGTTATTACTTAACTTTGGCATTCTGTTTTCCTAATCTGCAGCCACTGAACCACTCCAATCATTTGGCAGTTATTTGAATTCCAAACCCAAGAAAAACTAGATCATCACCACTTGAAATTTAATGCTGTTGTATTTCCAGTAAGTCACTAGTTAGTCACTAGTTACTTCCAGTTTCCCATACTTTGTCTTACCTACCAGTATTGCCAAAGGGGTGCAATGTGCAGCAAACTTAATGCTGCCATTTTACCAAGCTATAACCTTTTCACATAGATGGTCTTAGCAGCTACTATGTTCATTGGCATCCTAAAAGATTAAATTCTTTTTTAAACAGAATTCCAATAATTCAGGAACATCTTCTACACTTTCAGGCAATGGTGGCTCTAGTACTTTTCATCTAGTTTTCCAGTATTAACAACAGATTGATAGGCTTCTTAATGAGCTCAAAGAGCCTGCTCAATTCCATAACTTGTTTTAGTTTTTTGATTTTTTTATAAGTATCAATTTCTTAGTACTGAGTTGGGCACTTAAAAAACTTACCTGGGTAGGAGAGATGGGAAAAAATCAGAATAATGTACTTTATTTTTACATGACATATATAACGAAAAAATGATAGAGTTTCATTTGTAAAAATAAAGGGAGCACAAGACACCAGCAGCTGGTTTTCATTTCTAGAAATATCAGGAATGTCGGATTTTTTTTTTCTGATTTTGCAATGCAATTCTGAGTCACACTACAAAGCAAATATACAGAAAGAGCTTTTCCAGTTAATAATGCACACAGAACTGTTAGTCTTTAACATAAGTAATCACACTTGTTTATATAACATTAAAGACATCTTAACACTTAAAATTCTCTAAGCAAGCAATCAAAATAATGCTTAAACTTATGTAAATTCTATCTTATGTTGTCTCCTTGCACTTTTCTTCTCGACAGGGATGCATTCACTTGGCACGCTATCAGGGAGTGCCAACTCTACCATGGTTCTCAAAACAAGATCAAGACATAATAAATATGGCCATTTTCCCCTCCAGGGTTCACTGATCTTTCTTTCTCACATATACACACATACAAAAAATGCCTTCCTTCAGGAAGTTAATACCGTTAAAACCAGCTACAGGAACCTCGGTTGAAATTGCTCAATGAGTATCAATTCTCAGAGGATTTACAGATAGATGACCAGGCAGAGGAAACATTTTGCTTTGTCATTTGGTTGCACAAATTCATCTCCCTGACCCTTCCTGTGGATCAACTTTACAAACTGATTACTTTCCATATGGATACATAAAAGATACACTTCAAAGATTCTGTCTTTAGTACCCAAAAGAATTAAGAATATCTGAAAACACTGACTCTCATTATCTGTAGCTTCTCTAGTCTCATTGAACATTTTCTGCTCACCATTACCATTCTCACTGGAGCCTGTAGTACATTCCTGGTGTCAAACTTTTGTGACAGTTGGAACTTCCATGCAAAACACTTCTGAGTGCTTTTTTTTTTTCTGGTAATACCTTTGAGCTGTTAAACTACAGTGCTTCACAGAAAAGTATCACTCTCATGCATGTACATCACACACCATTATCCCTGTAAAGATGATAAATGGCATTAAATATCTTGAAGACCTGGTGGAAGGAGATTATCTGTATTATCTGTGATGAATATACATGTCAGGAATTCTAGTTCTCTGCCATTATTGTTTTCAGTGCAAGGGTTAATATGGAAGCATTCATAATTTACACTCTTTCCCTGTATCTTGGTATTGGAGGTGTCAATCAACCGTCACTGTAGTCTAATGTACCTTCATTACTTGTTGGATCAAGCTGTTCTGTCATTGGCCTGTAAGAGACGTCCTAAAAAGTAGCCACATGCTCCCCCTGCGTCATGCATTGTTAATTTGATGTTCCTTCAGGCATATAATCTTCCCCGTACTTTTAAATATTCCTTTATGTCCTTCAAAATTTTCAGCACCAAGAGGCCAGTGCAATTTTGATTATGTTGCAAGTCATCCTTTGCGTCCAGCTTTTCCTGGCCCAAAACATACTACAAATACCTAAGTGTCTTATTTTTATACCATACACTCATCCAGGCACTGATATTCTGCCTCACAGGCATTATATACAAGTCTGGATAATATTCTGTAGGAGATTGTGGCCATCAGTAAGTTGGCCTCCCTTTATTTAAAAAAAAAAACCCACGAAAACAACAAAAACCAAACCAAACGGTTGCCAAATCAACCACAATACCCTGAGAACCTCTTGTTATGCCACTTTTCCTGTATTTTCTTCAAGGAAAGCATAGAAACAAGACTACTTCTAATAGTCTCTGTTATTCCCATAACAACTCATATCCAGTAAGATACTGATCATACATCACTCAAATACTCCTTTAAAACAGGAATGAAAGCTGTGAGTTGCTTGCCTTTTGTGAGTGCTACAACATAAAGCTTTTTGGGCTGAAGAAGTACAGCCATGTGTATGTGCAGCACTATGCATCATGACACCACTTACACAGGCTGACTTAACAGCACTGTTATTCCCATCTAGCTTTTGATGAAAACTATACCCTCACAAGCATATTTATTGTGTTTGAATTACCTAGGGATTCAAGCCAAGTATCACTCGCAAAAATGTGAATCAACTTCTTCTGCGCTTTACTAACTATGATATGCTTGCCCACATTTTGGTCTGGCACATCAAGTAAGTGAAATGAGCACATTCAAATCAAAGGCAATCACACCACTTCTGAGTCTGAGCCCTGTCTGGGGACTTTAGCAAACTTGAACTGTTCAGCAGGCAACAAAATTAAGAAATACAGCCTCACAGGAATGCAAATGGGTGATAGAACAATTCTTGGACTAGCAATTTTAAATCTGAGACAGCCCTTTTGTGTCAGAGATGAACAGTATCTCTGTGAAACACTGCCAAAGGTACTAGCAGTTTATTCCAATAGTGAACTTAAAAGAAGACTCTTTCCAAAATGAACAAAATCATAGCTGTGGTTAAACTCAGATCATTGCTAGTCTGATGTTGAAGATGATGCTAGCTTTGGTCTAGTTTATGTCCTTGCTCTCAAACAGCGGCAGTACAGTGGAGTGTGTATGGCAGCCTAGTTTGAATGTGAAGGGGCAACTGGAGAAGACATCTACAGATTGTTCCAGAGACAGTCAGGGAAGTGTGTGGTGCAGAGAGGAATGGCTAACCAAAGGTGGGAGTGACATGAACAGAACACAGTTCAACCCTGTACTCTCCCACTGGAAGCCTGGGGAGGGACTGATACTGGCTGGTCTAGCAGACAGATGGACAATTGCAAAGCAAAGTAGGTGGAGAGAAGACTGGAGAGAGATTTGTCAAACTGACAGACTTCATTTATACTGACATAAAATTTCAGTTGCAGTCACAGTAATGGATTCTAGGCTCTAAAATATAGCCTGGTATATATAAAGGCCATGCTAAACAGCCTGGAGTTCAAGTGATCAAACTTGAAAGATGAGGAACTTTCAGGAAAAGAAAACAAAGAACAATCAGTCACACGAGAAAGTATTTACACCTGAATGTGGTATTCATCGATGAATGCAAAATTCTTCACTTCATCAGTAGTCTTAGGAAGACTACAGACATTCCTGTTTAACACTAACATCTGGTGTTTGACATGGAAAATTCTCAGGAAACTGTGGCTTCATACATTTAGTGTAACTTCCATTCAAACTGAGTAAAAACACTCAGGACAAAAAGAATTCACCTCTGTAACTGATGCCCAGCATAAAGACAATTATTTTAGTCAATGATGCAGGAAATTATACTATTAAATTAATGCAACACATTTCCAAAAAATATAACATCTTGACAGATGCGTCTATTACAGAGAGAAAAGTCTATCTGGCATCTAATATGCAAATGAATATCTATTGTTTCATACTGAAATAAGATGGGAAAGCAACATTTTAACATGTAGGAAAATAAATTAAATATTATTATTTTACTATTTTCAGCATGAACACCTTGTTGGAGAATAGAAACATCCATGTACCTAGTAAGGCAATACATTCCTTCTGGAGCAAAAGGAAATACGATAACAAGTTTCCAATAATTAATACTTATAGAGAAGTGGGTGGGGAGTAAAATGGAGATTATCTAGAAAATCCAGGTAGGTTATTAAATCATCAGTGTAACACTCAAAACTTAAATAAAAAGGAGAAAGAAGTTTTTCATGGGTTCCTCAGAAACACCAGCCATCTGCCCCCACATAGCCAAAATCAAACTGCAAAATTGCAATGTATTAATGATAAGCATATTATACAACACTTATGGATTATCACATCAGTATTACAAAGACAACTGATTCATACAGTAGTCTTGTCCCATGGCTTTTGTACTGCAAACAAAATATTTCCATAAGCAATGTTAAAAATCCATGTACATAAGAATCTACTGTTAAAGGCAGTTAGAACAGAAACAGAAGTTTTACATCAATTGTAACTTCTATCCCAATTAGTATGTTTGTGTCATGAGTAGAATTCTTCAGGAGGGCTGGGGGGAGGAGAAGGGAGGAGGTTGTGGAAAAATCTCCAAACCCCAAATGAAAGACAGCAACTATTCTGTGTCTGATCCAAAGCCTTTGAAGCTAACAGCAAGTCTCCAATTAAAACGCAAAAGACCCTTTTTAGAGGCCCTTTTTATGATTTGGTACATTTCCTCATATTAAATCTACAGTGCATGTAGAGGGGTTTGTTTAGATATTTTCCACTAGCAAGTACATTTTTAAAATAAATGAAGGCAAAGATCAAAAATATACATTTAGGATTATCAGATAAAAGAGAAACCTTTACATTTTTCAAAACTAGGAAATACACATATGACTGCTCCTCTATAGATGTAGATGTGCTTAATCAAAAATTTTATTTGATTCAGAAATTACATCTTTCTTTTCCTGCCACAAAGTTCAAAAGTACTAGGAGAGTTAAGTTTAAAATTTCCTAATAAACGAGGGTATTGAGGGAACAATGTCTTCTGTATTCCTTCAGCAAGAAGGAATGTATCCATCTATTGAGTTATTATGGGACACTTGCTGCTCCAATTAATTACTGCTAATTAAAGCCTCAAAGCTAGCAGCCTTTCATAAACTGCCTTTCACATTACTGTTGGTATGAAAAACATTTTCAATATAAATCTAAAAGGAAGAACAAAATTAGCATTGTGACTACTCTACCCCTGCTCATTTTTTGTTTACTTAAGACAGAGAGGCTGTGAATTGATAGACTAATCTCAGGCCATCACTTGCATAATTTAAAAAGGACATGAATCTGACAAATGGTATTTTGATAATGTAATTGAAACACATTTTTGAAAGAATTAAATACGTATTACGTATTTAGTTAATACATATTTACATATCCCTGTAACTCTGTCCTTCTTCCTGTCTGTCCTGGGCAGAAACACCTTTCTACCTCTTTCTCATGTCCTTTTTGCCCAAGGACTTCCTTAGCCCCACACCAGAGATTGAGTGAATTCAAGAAGAAGTCTGGGAGATCGAACAGAAATGTTCTTCTCACATGTGAATAAATCAAAGTCCTGTTTGATAAATCACAGAAAACCCTTTCCTATTACTGTTAGTATTTTGGTTGGTTCCCCCATCCCAAGTTCACTTAAGCCATATTGGTAAAGTGCCATAGATATTAAATTCACTCACCCCAGAACTTCTAAGTGTAATATATCAGTCTTTGGGCATCTGTTAAAAATATCTGCACCAGAAGCCACACAGGACTAATGTCAACCCTCCAAAATTATGTTAATCCAAGTTGTCCTCATCAGGCATCTTAGATTTTAAATAATCAAACTCATACTGTGTACCCAGTTGCTCAGTTAAACCCTGGCATGTCTCCATATGGCTGTTCATGAGGTGCCTGAGATCCTGTTTCTAGAGTCTTTGAATTCCTTTTAAATTCCAAACAAGACAAAGTTGGTTTCTCTACATGAAGCAATCCAAAATAATCTTGCCAGACCTTAAATTAGAGGGAAAAAAGCTACTAATGACTTATATTTCTGGCCTACAAAAAATTTCTCAACACACTTAGAAACTGTGGCAAGCTTTTCACTAATCTTGAAATTCAGAGGGATGTGGCTCCAAAAAAACTCTGCGGATCATAATATACTCAAAATTTGCTGTGCAGAATCCTCTTTGCAGATGAGCATCTGCATGATTGAAACACAACAGGACTTGAGCAATGGGTGGAAATACAAGACTTAAAAGGTGGCATTCTTCTCAAGGACCCCAGTTTGAAGTTCGGTGTAAAAGAAGGGAATACTATGCCCCTAAGGTTATGTGAAGATTCCATCTGGAAGCAAAAAACACAGGATCTGTAAATGGTAGTTCTGCAAGTCAGAAACATGTGCTCAATCCAATTTCTGATAATTATGTATATTGGTACTCTATTCTTCACTCAATACAAAATACAATAGTAATTTCTGTTTCAACCCCACTCCCCAAATCAGACAGCTGCTGGATTTTGAAACACATAGAGTTTATAATTTAGAAAAAAAAAAAAAGAAGTATTTTGACTTAAGGCAAGATGACGTATCATTGTAGCAGAGTTCCACTATGCTGGAATTCTGTCATTCTCAAGTGTTTAAAGCACAGGGATTTTTTTCCTCACGTGCTACACACGAAAGACTTACTGGAAGAAAAGCTAAATGAGATGCTACAATAAGTAACTCAATGCCTGTTAGCAAAGGCAACCAAATCAACTGAGGTTATGATGAAGGTGTTTGCAGGTGGACAAACATCCTCTTTTCTTGAGGAAATAGCCCAGATTATAAACATAATTTTCTAATATTGGAAAAACATTAATACATATTAACTTATTTATCCAGCCTATCTTCACCTGTCTGAATTACCCTAAATCTATGTTAGCAACAAGTTGAAGATAACAGTTAAGACTCTGCCAGTGCTCAGTTCAGTTTTCTGCTTGTAATGAACAGCATTACTAGGATTAGCTTTCTATTTATAACTTTTGTGTCCTGGAGCACAACACTGATGAATCAAGCTTCCCATACACTGCAGGAATATATGCTGCAAGCAACAGCTCAAAATGCCATCACAGCTGCAAATGTGAGTTTAAAATAAGAGCTCCTTTTTCTATTTTTTATTTTACTAATGTCTGTCAAACACATTTGTGGCAGACAATGCACAAATTGGTACAAAAGGTGCCCAAGGATTTGAAGAAAACCTATAAAATACAGGTTCTGTTTTTCAGCAGCTGTAAATAGAACCAACAATATAAAGCCAAGTCAAAGTTGCATGGTAACATTTATTACAGTTTTTACAATAGAATTTATCACCTGTTGGTAACAGTGGTGCCAGCTGCAGCAACGTTTAAATGGATTAAAAATATTTCAGCAGATATGCACAAAGAATTTTTCACCTGCTGCTTCTTGTAATGCTTTTATAAAAAGTCTTGTGTCATTGGGCTGGTGACTCTTGGCAGCCCTGCAACTAGATAAATCTGATCTGCTTATTATCAATACTGCCATATTGAAATCTAAATCATAGGAACTCCCAATTAATTGCCACTTGCTAAACACTTAGCACATTTTTATTGTACTTGATTGAAATACTTGCAAGCTTTTTTTAAATAGAAAAGTATGCTTAACTTATTCTGAAAAATGTTGGGAAATAGTAATGGAACATAAAAGCTCAGTGAGGATGAGCAATTAAAAAAGTACCTTGACTACATGACCACTATGCAAAACTAATATTCAGCATTCCACAGTAAATTAAAAGCAGACTGCCTTTTGTCAATGAAAACAAACCTATTCTGAAAATGAAAACAGCCACAGGATGTTTTTCTTCAAATATTTTGAAACTCATGTTAATGAAAAGGTAAACCGTGTGGTCTGTATTTCATGAGACTACAGAATATTGCTAAGGATAGAAAATCAATTTTTTTTACTGTATGTTTAATGACTAACTGTGGGAAAATAAGAAACAAAATACTGGACAATTAACTTCTGTTTAGGCACAGAAGGGTTGGCCAACTAAGTTATGATGGCACAGCTACGACTTGTCACACAATTGTACATATTCTTCTTTTGCAGTGAAGTTAAAACCCTCTATGGGTTTAAAAAAGCATCAGCATCCATCCATCAGCCTGACTTGAAATGTAAGTTCCACCCACTAAAAAACTGAGAGATTAACAGACTTCCATTCCCCTGAAAAACAGGACGAACAGCAGAAAGTAACAGAAACAACAGATCAAAACCCCGAAACAATTCCATGAAGATACCTGCATTATACATTTCCAAGAATTAAAGCTAAATTAAAGCGTATTTTAAGGCTTTTAGTCATGACTATGAATATACAAAAATAATGTGGTCAAAGTAAGATTAATTATATTCCTTCAGCATTCTTGCCAATAAAATTGCCGCCTTAGAAAATAAAATTCCAAGTGTAAACCTACAAACTCCTTTAAAAAATAGCATCATTAATTTAATTTTGGTGCTCTTTCACTTCATGAAATCAGCATAAGCCTGCTGAATTTTAAATCCTGGCAGAAAAATATTGGAATATGGTTAAGCAACAAAATGACACTGAATTTAGCATCCCCCTTCAAGCATGAAATCCCTCTCCACGTGTCCTCGCACATTCAAAATCTTCACGTCTGCCCCATTTCTAACATTACAGTAAGCAGTTGCTGACCACCTCATCTTCACACTGGAAAATCCTGGTCAAATAAATTTAAGAGAAGAATGCTTTTTAGCTTCATGTCAGTGCATCTGACATGAATAACCTTTTCCTTACTATCTTCTATCATTCAGAGAAGGAAAAACAGTTAAGATGCTTCTACCCAAACACTTCTCCAGAAATCCAGACTCTCATGATATTTTCCCTATTAACTTTTCTCCTATTAATTTTGCTGACATAAAACATTGAAAATTTTTCTGCACACTATGCTAATAACTGAACTACATCACACATGACTGTAATATGCAACAGCAGAGTTATTACAGAGTAATGATGCCATTACAGGAGTAAATTACCCAATTCTACACTAAAACTTTGCCTGTGTACTACAAACATTTCAGGTTTCAGCCTTTCTCAGTGGACCACCCATAGGAACTAAGGATAAAGTGAGAAGACCCATAAAACTACATGTATTGACATTTTTAAATACAGAATTGCTTTCTGGCATCAATAATGTAGCACCTTCTTTGAAATGGTACTGCTCTCTGCCTCAGCTGCTCATTTCAACGAGCGTCTTTGCAATTCTGTCTTCATTTCATCTCCTACAGACATCACTGGTTAGGCAGTTAATATTTGATACTGTACCATCAGCCGGTTTCAAGAGAAACATTACACTGAAATGAATGAGCCACAGAGGTGTTAGAATTCCACCTTTATTTCAAGCTAATGTTTGTCATGTTTTGTTTACATGTGGAAAGTTCTCTCTTCGTTTGAAAGTATTGAGAACCTTTTACCAACTGTTGCTGAAAGCTTACTTAGATTATTTATACTAATTGAATCATGTATATACACTATATAAACAAAACAAATCTATTTATAAAGACTAAGAAATCACTACTATGCTTCCTGCTATTCTGTTCCAATTACTAGGGACTAGCCCACCAGACTAATGACAATTCATACCAGACAGCTATTCATTTTTCTGTAGGTATGTCCCAGTGGATAAACCTCCCCAGAAAAGGAAGATCTACAATGAAGATACAACACAGAAAACAGAACAAATCCATGTACTTGTACCCACACATGCACCTTTTCACACTCAGAGAAGCAGGGGAAGGAAAACAAAAACCAACTAGTCTTACCTTTTTGCAGACACTTTCAAAATTAACTTCAGTCCTAAGAGCAAGTCTGGTAACTTCATCTGGTTTTATTTCCTGTAGATGAAAAATAAGTTTACTCTTCTTATGATCAGACTCTATGAAGTCTTTCTAAGGTTCACCTTCCTTATAAACATTCTAATCATGGCACCTCCCTAATCTCTTAAAGAACGAAAACCAGTTTGTTATATGGCGAGTTCTCTGGTGTGTATGTTAACACTACATTTATACTGAGTGACCTTTCCAAAACACTACATTATACCTAATCTGACTGTATATACTAGTGCTGAAGGCAAGAGGGATTTTTCAACGCCAAAGTATACAGAACGGGTGGTTTTATTTGCAGAAATATGTCAATTGCCCATATTGCTGCACTACAAATAAGCTTTGGAAGGCCTTAAACTCCCAACTTATCTTCTGATGAAGTTACATCAGAACTTATCAATGTACATGAATATATAAGTTAAAGACAATGAAAATGAAGCTGAGATTAAAAAAATATTATCTTTTTTCTAAAGAGACTGACTGAATATGCAGTTTGCATTCCTGGACCTAAGCACTGGCAGCTGAAATAGAGGAATGAAAATCCTGGACAACTGCATTTTGTTAAAAGCTGAATATTTTATGAAACATGCCCTCACGACAGATTTCTTGCTGTTTTAAGACACGTGCTTTATGTACGTTGTATTACAAAATGCTCTATTAACCTCATCAACTGAATTAATTGAACATTATTTTCCTCTTAGGGCAGCGCAACAAAAAATGATGTTACATACCAGTTGTTTCCCAGATGGCCATTTTAAAAGCAGTTTAACATTCTTATGCCAGACCCAAATAATGTCCACACATTTTAAAAAAGTTAAAATTCTGGACAAAGTAACTTAGTTATTCTGATAGCTTTCACGTTCAACAACTATATTGTATTTGTTCATTTCTTTCTTTCCCTGCTTAAGCAATCTTGAAATGTATTCCAACACCTTCATTTCAGCTCCACTGTTAAGTTCCATACTCTATCCCTTTTCTGTCATAAATATGGAACAGTCTGTACACTTGCTTACACAATTTCCGGAAGAACCAAGTATCTTACCTTTTTAAAAAAGAGGTCATACCTTGCATCTCAAAACCTCATGATTTTTTTCTTTGTATAGATAAGGTACTTTACAGAAACTTGCAATTTATCTAGACCTTTAAGGTGCTGCATGGATTGCATACGTCTTAAAACTGTAAACAATTGTCTATATGGGAACAGAACTTAGTTAAATTAACAACAAAATCTCTTTTTGTGAATTTCAGAAGAGCTTCCTGACAATGAGACCTAGAATGCTGCAAAATCATCTCCCAAAGGTACTAGTGGAAGCTCAATCACTTAGAAGACAGGATCCACACTGGAAAAACACTGGTGGATGCAGGAAACAACCTTCTATTGGCAGATGAACAACTGGATGACCTAATAGAGATGGAAAAGATCTATGATTCAGTTTTCCATGACTTTCCAAAGTGTTTCACAGATGGTGAAAGTAGGACAAGTTGGTTAAACGACATGTTTACTGTCACATAGGAGGTTGGGGGTTACGAATGAAGCTCTGGAACCCACTATTATTCATTAAATCAAGCTGTTGGTTTATTAAACAAAAACAACCAAAAAAGACAATTCCTATGATCTTCATCCCAAATAAAACTGCCTATTTCCTGTCTTCTTAGGATTTAAATGCAGCAACAGGGTTCAGAGCAGAGGCAGACAAACTTCAGCGATCCCTCCATGAGAATGTCAGAAGTTTAATTTTGATATGACAATATTGCAGAATTCCCAAGACATTGCAGAATCATGAATAATACTTGAGGATGAATTACACTTTGGAATGTGAAGTCATGAAAGCCACCCTGAAATGCCTAGGATACAAAATGAGGCCAAGAACCTTCTGTTCAGGCTTAAATCCCCAAATTTATAAATTATCTCCTTCAATTCTCCTAGATTTAAGGCACACTAAGCGTTTTTGACTTAAATATTCTTCCACAGAACCTTGGTTTTGTAAACATAGCCACATGAGTCAAGTTACTGCAATAAATGCATGTTTATTCTATCTCTATTAATGGTAAGCAACAGAAAATAAAATAGAAAAAGGATATAGCAGTATTTTTCCCAGCACAGTTTTCTCAACTTTAAGACATACCAGACTCACAAGGAAAACCTTTGTATTGAATATCTATTATGGAACCCCCTTTCCAATTGTGCTAAGGGATGTTATAGATGGATGCCCCCTCCAGCAACGCTGAGACCAGTCCAGGGACGCCTCCCACCCTGATGCTGCAGACCAGCCCAATGTGCCCAGAGACCCAGAGGTGTCTGTCCCAGGTCCACAGATGTCGCAGTTGCTTTCTTACTGACAGGTTAAACCAGCAGTGAAGCTCAGCTACAAAGCATGTAGCGCTCTCATGACTCACACGAACTTTAATAGAGCCAGCCAAGACCTCTTCTTTTCTCATCACTACTGTGAGCATGCCACCTCTTACTCGCTCAACATGCACAAACACATGAGCACTCGTGGATCCCTCTGTATCAACACAGTATATCCTTCTGCCATCTAATACTCCTCAGCCTGGGTCCATAGCTCTTGTGCCCCTCTCATGGGCCTCCTACTTGCTGGCTGGCAGCAAGTCACTAGCAGACAGATGCACACACTCCCCTTACAGGCACCAGCAAGGGCCCTCTGGCCACCTGAAACCCCTTCCCAGATCACAGAACTGTGAAAACACAGAGTAGTTACAAGGGGCCTTAAAGATCCTCTGGTTTCACCCCCCACTATGGGCAGGGACACCTTCCACTAGACAAGGTTGCTCAGGGCCCTGCCCAGCCTGGCCTTTAACATTCCCAGAGCTAGGGATCCACTGCTGCTTTGGGCAATATGCACCAGTGCCTCACTACCCTCACAGTAAGAAATTTCTTCCTAATAGGAATTTCTTCCAACCCAAAGCTACTCTTCGTTTAAAGTTATTACCCATGTCCTATGGGGTAATAAAAAAGGCACTTTTTACACGCCCTTGTAAGAAGTCCCTCTCCCACACACTGCAACTCCAATTTGAGGTTTGCTAGTAAACTGCAAGCGCCAAAGAGACATACATGTGGGGTCAAAGCACATCAGCAGTCTGCCTGCCCCATCAGAAGTAGCACAGGCACACAGGCTGTGATAAGCAGCCCAGTCCAGATGTGTCAAGAGCCTCACTGGCATGACTCACCCCAGTCTCACACGCATATGCACACAGGACACTGCCTGTCCTCCCTGATGGTGCATGTGCTTTTACTGCCCCTGTGCCTGGAGCTGAGACCCCCACCCACTGCTGCTGACACCACAGGCCTGGGGCACCTACATTACTGCCCTGACTCCCATTGCTTGCTCCATAACCCCAGCAGCTGGCACTTAGTCCTCACAGCACTTGCAGGCAGGGAACAAAGAAGTGAGATTACAAACAGGTAAGAAAAGAAAAAATGATGACAGGTGGTATTGATCAGTTGCAGTGCTTAGGTAAATTTATGGACCAGAACTGGCTGAGATCAGCCCCTCAAAAGCTCACTCTCAATTATGCCCCTAATTTTTCTTCATCCCTTCCCCTTTTCCTTTCTATCCCTTTAGCACTGAGAAAATCCACTTCTGGAGGCCCCTAATGAAGAACACCCACTGCCTTCTGAATACTCTGACAGACTAGCTGCTTTCTGAAATTGAATTAATGTTTGGTGTCGTAACCAGTGCCAGCTGATTTCCAAGAGAGATGCTATGTTCCAGTGAACAAGGAAGACAAAAGTTAAGAAGGAACAAGATCAATATATTACTTTATGAAGTATACAAACCACAATAATCCCAGATTAGGGGGATACAGACAAAGGCCTCCTACCCACCAACGCACACACTCTTTCTTCTTGAAAATCATCCCTGTTTTCTCAAATGTCTAAAAATACCCCAAGCCAAAACCTTGTAAGGCGTTGACATACTGACTGCCTACAGAGGGATGATAAAAAACTGTTGAGATCTAGAGACCCTTCTCCCCTGCAGACTGACCATGCTTTCACTTGTGGGAGAGAGACAACTACTAGAGATAATACAATGCCAGCACTACTGCCGTTAGTGCTCTAGCTGGCAAATGCTGGCACGCTGATGGATAATGGGCAGTAAGCAACAATGGAAGAGATAATTTTCTTTTACTTATGAACTGTACCCCTATCTCAACTTCTGTTATGAAATCCTTTTATCATGAGCAAGGAAAGACTCTCTGTAGGCTGATATACATGATACAAAGCACAATGGTGCAGCCGTCTGTCCTGATGCCTCGGTGGAGCTCGCAATGGCCACTGGAATGCCAAGATGACACTGGAAAGAGGAGGCAAAGGAGTGGCAGCAGTAGGACCAGCCTGACTTAATTTTTCCAACCGTGTGAGGATCAATGCTCCTCCAGGCATTCACCGCCCAGGCAGCTGCTCCAGTGGGTAGTGGAGCGATGTCAGGAGAACTGACCTCTCAGCCAGTTGGATCCTATCAGGGCTGCAGGAAGATGACCAGGCCTTGGCCTGAGATGAAGATGAATAAACAGGATGTTAAAAAAACTACTGGACATAACAAAACTGCTGGATGTGATAGATAATGCAAGAAGCTGCAGAGTGGCTGTACAGATCATTAGGGCAGAGTTACACAAAAAACCAGACAAGCTCTACAGAAAGGTGGAAAACAGGGCAGACTTCAGGGGTGGACAACTTGCTAGGTACCAAGGTAACTGAAATAGTAATAGCACATGAAGCCAACACTTCACACACAGTTACAGTGAAACACCAAATTTATGGAAAATGTAACTATGGGTGGGCAAAGACTAGCCTGGGCTGGGAAAAGTAAGCACTGGGGCACAGGAAGGGATAGCTGGGGGGCAGGCACTCATCTCTGAACAGAGTATAGGAGGCAGCGAGCTCACTCACAGAAACTTAGAACAGCAATAGTGGAGATTTTTTTTAATAACCTGTAACTGTCTTACACAAAAAGGCAAGACTATATTGAAGTAATGTATGTCAAGCGTAAATGGCATGTGAAATAGGATTTCATACTTATATTGATTGTGGATGCTCAGATGAGACTTTATCCAAGCTATACTGAATAAACAGAGGTTCTAACCAAAAAAGCATGGAAATGTAATTTATTGAATAGCCTTTGGAAGACAGAAAAACAAAAAAAATTGCTGTCAAATAAGGCTTCAACACATCTCAGAAATGCAAGATTTTTCATACAAAAGGTATTCCCAGCTATGCTGTCTCAAGCAGTTCTAGATGACTCAGAAAAAAACCCAAAAGCCTGCCAGTGGCCTGTGGAAGCAATTTAGAAGTCCTCAGACTACTAAAAATGACACATTTTCAATTTTGTTTTGACTAGTATTTTTTGTTTACCTTTACCATAAAATGCATTACTTTTCATCATTATTTTTTCACATTTCTTAGCTGTACAAGTTTTAAGCCCTTCCATATAAAAAGATTACTTTCATCTTAAAATGGTGAAACTCATACAAAAAAAAAGTAATAGAATCATGGTATATAGAAATAGAAACAGAACACCCTTATCAAAATATTTATAGCGAAATCTCAGCTATAGTTTGCTACCCATTAATACACTTTCAGCTTTTAAAACATAGCCATAATTTTTACTCTTGAACATGTATTTGAGACTACTTTCTCACAAAGTTTTTATATTTTTCCACAGCATTCAGTCTGATTTTGCTACTTCCTGTCATTTTTCTAGGTTGCTTAGTGAGGAGAAAGGTATAAGACAAAAAAATTGCAGAACACTTTTTCAGCTTTTTTTTCTCCTACAATTTAATCTCTTAAAGTATCTCTTGTCACAACCAATTTGCTCCCCTAAGTCTTTAGAAATTCAGTATTGTAGTCATTCAGAACAAAAGCAGTCTTAGACTTGTGGGTAAGCATTACCATTGTGAAAATACACAAAAATGGGATATCTTCTAAGTAGTGAAATAAATCAGCCATGGCTCACCTGAAAGCTTATCCAGCTTCCAAAAAGAAACTAAATCCATTTTAAGAGCACAGATTTGTTTAAGTTACAAAGGCATGTTTTCCAGAAATGCAGCGCTGTAATTGTCTATTATGAAACTGATTATGAAGAAAAATAATACCTTCTTCTCCCAGCAGTTTGTAAATCCAAATCCTTTGTTGGTAGTTGTGACCTAAATACCCACACAATAATTTCCAGTGTAAGTCGTATTAGTAGACCACCACACCAAAGTAAATGACACTCTGCCTACATAAAAAAATAAAATAAATAAATCCAAGACCTCTATCTCCTCAAGTCCCTGTTTTACTAGACATGTAACTAAGATCAACAGTATTACCAGGAGAGGAATTTGGATAAAATTAATAAACAGAGCAACAAAAAAAATGATCTAGTAAGTAAAATATGACATTGTCTAGTTCAGTGTGGCTTAAGCTTATTAGCAAGTTTACTAAACAAATCAGTGCTACACTGACATACCTGCTTTATTATAAAATGTAATCCCTATGTAATTTTACCACAGACAAGGCTACACACTTTCAAGTAGCTGCCTGCCTTACTGCCAGTCTTTATGAACTATTCTCAAGCTCTCTTCTGAGTAATTAGGTATCATGAACTTCATCTACCACAGAATAAAAGCTTAAAGATATGGGAGGTCTCTAAGTATTTTCTGTATTTGCTCTCATTTTTTAAACTACAACTTTTAAAACAGGAACAAAATGGGAGGTGGTATCTCTCTTAGTAATATTGCACAGGAGAAGAGAAGTCTAATCCTAGACAAAGAGTCTATAGCCTTAGCCCTGGAAATTTCATCTTCCATTTGGCTTTAGTTTTTTCCTCAGTGGAATCCAGGCAATCCAGGTCACTCTCATCTTTATCCATTGCCTGTAAATTACATAAAACCCTTCCAGAGAGGCCTACTGATTTGTCCCAAATTTCCCTAACTGTAGCTTGATGACAGGTAAACTCAGAACATTGTACTTACTTGTTTGCAACTGTAGCTTCTGCAATAAAGCATTTCTCACCTGAGAACTCACTTTTGTTTTAATGATTTCCTGCTCTGCTGACTGTGACAATTCCCAGTAACAATTTATCCCCCCTGGCTAAATGACAACATGAAAATGCCCAAATGACGCAGCTGCTCCATTTATTTTACTTGGTGTTAAGAAAGTGACTGGACAATCATTAAGATGTTGGATTCATCGCATTTCTAAAGCAATTCTAAAAAGACCTACCACTGCCTCCTTTTGCAGCAGACATATCTGTGGATGTGAAAGCATTACACATCTACCAAGAGTTTCCTGCTGAGAAGGCCTGAAGTTTTCAACCCACAGGTGAGAATCCAGTGGGGGCCAGTAACCATCTCATGAGAGGTAGATTGATTTGACAGGAAGTCCAGGATGGTGCTGTTAGGGCCATCCCTGTCATAGGTCTGAAGCTGACTGATGTCCAGAAAATTATGAAGACTGCCAAGTCACTTCTTAAGAATACTATAATTCTTCATGAATCTAGTAAAAGTGTATGCATCTCCAAGCTAAAAACTTTCCTGTTTTTTTGTTTGTTTGTTTTTTAACCATCACTGGGAAAAAACCTGCACTCACCCACCCTGAAAGCATCAGTGCAGTCGCTGGCCCACACAGCTGAAATGGGGACTCGCTCTTGGAGTTCTTGGGTAAATCACACTTGGGGCTCAGGATAGAGGATGTGCTGGGAAACTTCAGCACTTCAGGTCCCCTCTGTTACCACAATCCACTCATATAAAATAGAGAGGGGCCTTGCTGTGCCTAAGATGCAGTTAATGCTGGATTTAAATAAAATGCGATTAAACCCATTTATTTTTAATACTTGAAAAAGACAAACACTTACAAAGTTCTTATGAACAGAAATAAAAGACAACGTATACCTAATTTACTCACACTAAGGTTAAAGGTCTCTCTGCCTCATTCAATTCGACTTGCTATCCTTCCTGGCAAGACAACATTTAGGATTTTCAATGTTTGCAAACATCGATGCCAGAGCCTACACCTTTCAGATAGAAAAAATAAAGGAATCCATTTTGGGGAGCTGATTTCTTTGGTGACTCACTGGCATAAATTCTTGTAGTTTTTAAGTTACAGATGGACACAAAATCTAAGTGGTGCTACATGTAAATCTTTTTAAAAAACACAGGACTCCATGTGGTAAGAGACCATAAAAAATAGTAACTAACCACTGTGGGGTGCATGTTTTTGGGAACACCTTTTAATCTAATATAATGTGCACTCAAAATTAATATAAACAAAACAAATCAGCATATTACTAACATACTCTTTATTCTAAGAAAATTAGATGCCACATTACAATGGGGGTAGGAATGTCTTTCCAACTAGCAATGCTGTGCATGTTGTGGACTCACTATCAAAGAGATATCTATACTAACAGATTTCAAATAAAAATACAATAGTTCTTGAATAAATATTATTTCAGAAGCTTGCACATATTCAGAAAAAAATGTATTTTTTTTCAATAAATAACTTCAAGAAGTTAGCCTTTGCTAAGCTGGCAGTCAATGCAGTAAGTCTGATAAATGTCCAAAAATATGCATATGTGGAGATGTAGCTCTCCATGGAAGCCAAGTTTTACTGTACCTACCTGTGTCATAAAGGAGAGACAACTACAGGAAAGCAAAAGCATAATTTTAAAAAAATATTCCATGGAATTTTTTTTGTTTGTTTCATTGGTGTAGCCAACACAGCTTTTGCCAGCAACCTGACTGGATGACTTGGTTCTGTATTATCACATACTGAGAACAGAGGTTTAATCCAGCAGAAATGAAGACACTTTCTCTCTAATTCAAGACAGGTTAAGTAAATTACAATTTAAATACATTCTCTTGTATCACTTGGGTTTAAGATTATTATGATGTTCAAAGGTAATTAAGGAGTTTTTAATTTATAAATTATCTAGGGTCTGTATTACAAAGAGGAAGCGAAGCATAAGAAGAAATGGTTCTACAGTTTCTAATTTTCCTGAAGTATGCACCTAAGACATTAAATGTATTTTTAATGACTTAGCATGTTTTATCAACTGCCTTATATTTTCAAAAGTTTTATGGAATTTTACGTTGTTTTAACTGGTCTTTGATTTTAATATAAGATCTCTCAAAATAAAAAAGTAATCTCTTGAAATCATTAACTTTCAACCTTGTTGGACTACAACAACTTGGAGAGCAATGCTATGAAACAGATTAAGGGAAAAATGGTAAAGTTTAATTAATATTTTAAAATAACAAAACCAAAGACATCACTAGAGGAAATTATCAGAATACAACTTCCCAAAAAAGTCAAAAGCTTGAGAACCACCTCACTTTAGATGAATATAGGACAATTGATTTTGATAGGAATTAACTACTCCTGACCTCTCAAAAAAATAGGAAAAGAAAAAAGAATACTCCAAAATTACAGTTAATCTTTGGGAATGTAAGATTACTCCAAGGAGAACTTCTCTAGCAATTGTTCTTTTTGTAAACTACACTGGTGTCAGGTTTTTGCTGGCACCAATTTTAAACATTACTAAATGTCTACAGGATTGCTGTCTCAGTTTAGATCCAAGTGAAATTCAGTGTCAACCTGTGAATTTTCATCTAATAAGTTTCATAATACAAAATATTATAATTTTTTGGGTTTATTGCTTTCTGTTTACAACAACACCCAGCTAACAAAACTACACCATATTCCTATGAACACAGTTTTGTACAAATGGTTCCCTTCCTCTAGCTAAATACCCTCATTCTTCTATGCTGCATAACCTTTTCTAAAAGCAGAACATGCAGCTGAGGGAAAGACTACTTATTCATGTTTTAATAACAAAACAAAATGAAAAAAACAACACCCCGAAAGAACACTCAACATGGCTAATTGTTTGAGCTCTTGTAAAATACCCAAACTTTATTTGGCAAGTATAGGATGCTCTTTTCTGCCACGTTTATAAACTAATTTAATATTTCAAGAGGTATGCAAGTCAAATGCCAGCAATTACATCAGTCTACTGAGATGAACACTGTGAACTTGGCATTTTATTCTGTCAACTAGATTAAATGAATTGTTTCATTTTGGAGGTTCACATCTGATTCAGTAGTCACATTCAGAGATGACTGTTTTCACCACGGCATACAGAAGGCAATAGGAAGTCTACAATCTCATGACAATTTCAGAAGCAGAAGGTATTATGAAAGTAAACTACAATTACAAGCATATAAAAATGACAAAGTAGTAAAACAAGCTCAGAAGCACAGCAAGCATGATGCCAGAAATTGTCATTATTTGGGTGTTCTTTTTTCTTCAAACATCCCTTAGCTCTGAATGTCAGTGCTCACTTGCACTGTAAGGCAATCTGTAATTTCATTGTACTGACCCAATTTGTTCCACAGCGCTTCCCTAATATTAAAATAACAACCACATGCCATTTGAGGGTTAACATATTTCCAAGCAGCCCAGCGCTGGCTGGAAGTGCCTCGGGGTTTGAGTTACTATCCGTGGTATTCGGCGCGGCTGCCAGCAGCGCGGGCGGCTGCCAGCGGCGCAGCGCGGCTTCAGCGAGAGCGGCAGGAAAGCGGCGCTCCCTGCCAGGAGAGGGCGCGGGGCACCCCTGGCGCGGCCCCGCGCCTCTCCCGCCCGGCTGCACACAGAGCCAGCAAGGCGCCACCGAGGCAGCCAGCGAAAGGACGTGCTGGATGCTCGCAGCATTCCCAAACAACGAGATAGTGACGGACAAATGGGTGCATTCCGCGTAATAACCCCCCCACTCGCTACGTTCGGGTTTGAAATAAGACGCGGAAACAGAAACAAACACCGAGGACAGAAGAACCCAGAGAGATGCAGTGTGAAGCAGAAGCACAGACCCCATATGCACAAACCCTCTTTATCTGCTTCCAGAGGGCATAAGAGTTCAAAGATTAGACAGCAAGCAGAAAAAATGAACTTCTTGTTTCCATTCCTTTTCCCAGTATGCAATGTCTCCAGGAAAATTACTCCTCCTCCAGTCCTTTCTTCAAGCTCCATGGTGAGAAACATGAATTAGTTTCTGTCCTTTCCTAGAGATCTTGAAACTTCAGCTAGACAAACATGTCACCTGATTTGCCCAGGGTGAGGAGTCAAGGTGGAAAGATGGTAACAAAACACGAAAAAAGGTTTTGCTTCTAGTATATGCAGATTTTCAAACTGGCTGTTAAAACCTCCTCAGCAAAATATTGGTACACAATATATATCCAGGACAAATATGTGAAGTGCGTAAAACTCCAACATCAGTGGTTCACCTTGTATCCTGGTGAATCCCCTTCTGGTTTTGTTACACCTTATACAGATGCTGCAACATATCTGATCATTTCTGACACTCTTCTTTTACTTTTTAAAGTTTATTTGGTTGTTTTAAACATACACAAAGATGACTTACGCAGTACACAATAAAATAATCAATTTTAATAGGAAAATAATGTTTTCTGTCTGAAGATAAGGAAGACCAACCTAGCATTTTCACAGATATCTATGGTAACTCTGATATCCACCTCCTAAGTGGTATTGGCAAAAGCCAATCCTGTAAAAGTGAACTACTGGAAATGTAATTCTCATCACTATCACAACTATTACCTATTTATCACCATTGAATTTCTCCAGTCATTTCACTGTCCATCAGATCAGTTCAGCAGTATTTTTAAGTTTTAGTATTAATTATCTTCATTACCCCAGAATTCTGGAATCACCAAGCTCCATCATTCATTCACTTTTTCTGAATCATTTCCCGCACTGATCGGCACAAAACTCCACTCTTCGCTTTCCAACACTATAAAAGCCAAGCACCTATTCTTTTTCACTTACTATATTTAATTCTATGACTAAAAGAAGAAAATTTATATTCATGAACAGCTTTAAAAAAAGAAATACAAAACTAAAACGTCTAGAGGCTTCAGTGAATGCTGGGTAATGGCGGGGTTTTTTTAATATAAAACAATATACAAACTCAATCAACAATATCTACTACGTATTTACTCCCTCAACTAACTCCCACTGATTTGCATGGCATGACGTTCATCTCCTAAAGGTACCATTATTCTACCTCTTACTATTCATCCATGTGCTCACAATCCTCACTTAAATAAAAGAGCCAATATGTCTGTCCAGCAGTGAAGTAATATTCACATTAGCATTATGTTCCCAAACCGACTTAATATTTTTTTTTAAGCAGGAGGTAGCCATGGGAGAACTAAGATTTTACACACATAAGCATCAGTTGGAATAAGGAGTCACAGCAGCTGCAGTCACTATTCTGAATTAATTAATTTCAAAGTGACTATAAAGATTCTTACAGTAATCTACAATTTATTCCCCCCTCCCAGCACAAACCCTTCAATTAGAAGAAACAGGAATAAAACCTTTACCACAATATTAACGAAGAATTTGTATTTGTGAGGAACAAAAGATCTAATTTCTACAGAAAATTTCTTCAGAAGAAAGAGGACAAAAAAGGACAGTTGATTAGGGATATTTAGAGAGTTTCATATTGATTCATCATACTAAGTAGATTCACTCTTTACTGCAGGTATTATTCTTCACTTCTCTAGAATAAATTAAGTACAAAGACCTGCTAGTATACAGCAAGAAATTAGTTAGAATTGCCTCAGAGATCTCACAAGGATCATACCTTGACAACTACCATACCCCAGCAAAAGATTACCAAAATACAAAGGAAAAGTATGTAGTACTTACAGAAACATTCTTCTATTTTTCAGGTTCTCATGAATGATGGAGACATTTAAGAAAAGACCCAAGTTGGTTCAGTAAAGTGAAATGCATGTTGGGATGATGAAAGAAGTGAGCAACAAAAAAAGGATCTTTTTGAATTACACATATTTTTGAATACACATAAATATTTTCAAAATGAGTGCAGAAACAAGCTGACACTTCTGTCATTATTTTGATTAATAGTAATTGATTTGTTTCGCTGCTACTGGTCAATTTTCACATAAAGGCATACGAGTTGCATTTTTTTTGGTATTATTGCAGAAGTTGCCTCTTTATTAAAATAAATAAAAATACACAAAATTCAGAAAAGAGATGAAGTCTCACCTGCAAGCCCTATTTTTTCAAAAAGTGAAAATGGCTTATTCTGCATCCTTACAAAAAATAAGATAGTAAAATTCTTATGCAAGACTTGATTAGAAAAAGCTTCAACTGCAAGACACATTTCTAAATCAGTTGACAACCTGCACTTAGAACACACTTTAATATTTTCCTTAAGTTGTCTCAAATCCAACAAAAAGCTGCCCTTGTGATTTCTGACTTCGTACCTAGTAATCTAATGCACAGGGAAAAAACCCACGATAGATGCTTCTATTAAACTACTTATCAACAAAAAAAATTTCACAATGAAGCTGATGATATTTTTACTGACTTCTACTTTTAAGAAATGCAGCCCATTTTTTAATGTAATCCAGGACAGTATTTCAGTATATTAAAAAAACCTTTTGCTATCATAATGTAATAAAACAGTAAGAATGGCTGTCAGGTATTTTCTTCCTTCAAATTAAAACTGTACAGTAGAAGACCCCACACTAATTTTTCTGTCTTTGTTACAATTCAAGTATCCTTTTATGCTTGCTATCTAGGAAAAAAAAAGTAGTATCATATTCTACAGCTTTCTTATGCTGAGATTGCTCATTAAACATATTTTAACCCTGCAAGAAGAGCAACCAAGAGACAGTTGGGAAAACAGTTAAGACTATTAAGTATGGAGTTCCTCATTTTAGCATAAATACAAATGGAAGCAATGTGTCACTAAAAAGCGTACGAAATGTTATGAAGATCAAGAACAGAACTCAGCCAGTGATTATACCAACCTGCCTTCTCACTATTTTGATAATCAAAAAAGGTTATAGGTAGGAATATTCAAATAAGGTGGGTACACTGAGGAGGTATGTTGTCTTAGGTTAAAAATGTAAGATGTGCCCAAAGTATGTATTCTATCACCATCTTCATGAGGTGTTGGANTGCTCTTATTAAATTGTACTTCTGACTTGGAGTCTCTCACTGGTTTTGCTTTCAAACCAGTACATATGTTTATATAGGTTCCTGATAAAGTGCTCCTTCCTCATTTTTATTTGTCACTGCTGTATTAGGGACAGCTAAATAACAACACACCACTCAGGTCTTCTTAGAAGGCAAGAGCCTCATTTGTTGTACATCATATCCTTTTACAGATGATTCTGAGAGAGGAAGACATGACTGGTCCACAAACCAATACCTCACCATTACTATCTACTTAGGAACAACACCCTTCATAAACCCCTTGCAAGTGAACAGCAAGTTGGAAAACAGCCGGTGCAAGGATTGCTTTTAATTCTTTCTCACAGCTTTCCCAGACCAGCAGATGGGAAAGCTTGCTTTCCCATAGGCTCTGCTGCTGCCTGATACTTGGAAAGTTCTCTTTGACTAGGTGACATCCACACTTATTCGTCAGTCAAAAAAAACCCCAACATTAAATAGCTCACCTTTTTCCATATCTCCACACTGAGCTGTGGACTCTTATTTTCTTTTAGCCTTACTACTGCTGCAGTACCTACAGAATCAATTCCTGCAGAGCTTCACATTCCTGACTATTTGAAAATCCATCAGAGTTTTGTATTTACTAACTGTGCATTCAGGCACAGTGTGTTCTACGTTCCTCACAAGAATGTAGAAGACAGGCTGTCTGTTCTTGCTTCCACCTTTGGTGGACTTCCTCTTTGTGTTTGGGCCCAGGAACACACTGTTTATCCACACCAGCTTCTTCTCCATTACATGAAATGGTCTTTACATTGTCTTTACATTGGGAGAGCTTTTACTTCAACCTTGACATAATTTTAGATAGCCATTGAATTAATATGCAGTTTGTTTAACAAAAATAAGACTCCCTACTGAGGCATACATTGTCCGGAACAGCCACGAACTGCCACCAGCAAAGTAGATTTTGCCATTGAGAGAAGCAAACTTTTGTGTTTGTGCAAAAAACTTTTGTGCACTATTTTCCTAAGAGTGCCCAACTGCTTGTACATGTATGCCTGAACAATGCACACATGGACGTATCTGACACTTAAAGCCCCATGCTTCCCGTATTACTGCAGAGGAATACATCATGTGTGGTTAAAATGTCAGACACATGCATCAGAGCAAGGATCTGGACTGCTCCATGCAAAGAGGGCTGAGTAACTTTAGGTTCTACCCATTCTTCCTTCCCTGAAAGGGTCTACAAGTGGCATCTGGCCCATACCATTGCAAAAGCTGAACCACCCCTGCCTCTGCCTTTAGTTGAGGTGCACCAAGAACCATTTCTAGACTGACTACACTGAAGTTTAAGAACTTCCCATTACTCTTACAAAAACTTTTAAAGGTAACATTAGGATGAGTATTTGCTACCTATTTTAAAGAAAACACTACTAGCTAGAAGAAAATTATGAAGATTTATCAAAATGCCTGGTATTTCGGGATATAAGAATTCCATGCAAAAAGGCATGGAATACTACGTACAAACTACAAGACAGACTTACGAAGTTCCTTAAGCTGACCTACTACAAAAATCATCAGTTACCCAGCCCGGTTCTCAACCTTACCACTATTGCTTTCAGGAAATTGAATGACTGTTGTTCCAATGTGAGAACATTGTTCAAACTGAGGTTCTAGTTTTATAAAATAATTTGGCTTTCAAAACTTAGTAATGGAGTTCATATTTAAGTCTACTTCTGTTAACATCTTGATAGAGTGTAAAATTAAGGGAAAATAATGTAAAGCATTATTTTTTCCCATATCTCTTGTACTAAATTCATTATTCTGTGATAAATATTGTGGTTTAAGTGTGCTAAAAACCCCACATTGTATTAACCAATCTGTTTCTCCAGCATCTTCCTTCAAGCACTGGAAATTGCCTTTTGTCCATATTTTCTTAATGGGCATCCCCCAAACATGATATAACAACATCTTCCATAATGCCAAGGTTTCTGTTGTAAGATAAAGGCAAAAGTACTTCTAGATACCCGGCAAAGAAACAATGATTTATATTAAGATCTTACCACCGCCAAGAAATTTCAACAACTCAAGGTAAGACATTGCTAAGAAATCACTAGACAAAATGTTATTTTTGTGTCAAGAAACTTTTTTAAAAAAATAGTTTCTTATCTATGGAAAGTGGTACTCTACCATGGATAATTAATCCACTTTGAGAGTACTATCAAGCCTGACAAACATGTAAAGAAACACCTGTGAGTATAAACAATTTTATATTTCACAGAAGTAGTACCATAGCAGAGGACCAGAAAAGATCATACCATTCTTTTTCCCCATCTTTTGTGAATTGCTGAATACATATTTTATACAGATTTGCAAAAATGAAAACTGAAGAACTCAAAAATCAGTGTATTATTGCAATAGCTTTGAGAAGTCCTGTAAACAATTAACACAGTTCCTACATCCATGTAGCTGGAACTTTTAACTGCTCTCATTTCTCACAATGTTTACTTCTGATTGTTGTGCTTGAGACACTTCTAATTTTATTTGCCAGTTAAGGTTTTTTTATTCTTCAGCTCTAATAATGAAAATAAGGAGTAAAAAAATTAAATATCATTCTAACAATACGATAATGTAGACAATTTGCAAATACAAGTAACAGAAGTTTCTGCAACACAGCCCAGCACTAATACTGTATAGATTTTCAATATATATGCAGAACTGTGCAGAGTATATTAAAAAATATGACTGTGTAGAGCATATTAAAAAAAAAGACACCCAATTAAACCTAAAAAGTAAAAGCATCTTATACTGTCTCACTCCTAGGAAACAGTGTTAAAGTGATATTATGTCAGCAATGTCTGTTCAGAATTTACTTGACACAGGAAAATAGCATCCCTGAGTTAGTGATACAACTGTTAGTGACAGCAAGCATTTTGTCCCTCCTGTTGTATCAGACTGTAGTTAGTACAGATACAAACTAGAAAGAGAAGTTAAAATCTTGTAACTGAAAGTTCAAATTTGTTTCATTCAGAGAAGTTCTGCTGAGCAGCAGGCTCAAAAAGTTTGTGAGTTTACAGGCAGCTGAACTGAGAAAAGTAATTCTTAAGGAAGCAAAGAATTCTCCCTGATTAGGATTTCAAACCATTATGTTTTTTTCTGAATAAGAGAAACTTAAACCATTGCATTAAAAATTTCAGAAAAACAGCCAACCATGTCAAGGCTGCAGAATTTCAGTCTTTGTTCCCCAAGACTGAAACAAATCCTGTTGCAGACCACAGGCTCCTCTGGGTGCTGTGACCTTCCCAGTGAAGTGTCTTTCAAAAGACATGGCGTCCAGTGCACAGGCACACCATGGTGATACAGCTCAGTTGTGTGGACTGCCTCTTCTCAGGCAATGCAGGATAGAAGGAGCACGAGGTGATCTTCCAGTATCAGGGGCTTCTTTATTAGAACGGGAATTGGCCACTGAAAGACCCCAAGGTCACAGAAACACAGGGTTTTATAGGGTTTGGAGTGGGTGGGGTCAGCAACTTGGACTAATGAGGGAAAGGACTGAGGAAACAAGCAATTGGGGAAGGGATCCAAAATCATCCAATCAAGAGAAGGCAAAAACCATGAATTAGGGTAATAGCAAATCACGAACAAAGGATTAGCATACCTGCAAAGGCTCACGGGACTGTGACATTTCTTGCTCGCCATGAGCGAAAGGAAAGTCTCTTAGAGAAACTCCCTGAGGGAGAGCTTGAAGCTCTAGAGACAGCTTGCATGCTGTCAACCCTCCAAGGGAGGGCGAGCTCCTCTGTGGCTGGCCCAGGGGCCACAACAAAATCCCCTGTAAAATGGAATCCCCCAATAATGCCTTCTGAGGTCATCAGTATATGCAAAGTCCTTCCACAGATTTTGCTGCCAACAGTTCTCAGGCAGCTTTTTTTTTTTTTCTTCTGGATATATGATAAGAAGAAAGGACATCTGAGTCTGTTCTTGACAATGGAAGAAAAAGGACTGATGTTTAGAATGTGGTGTCTTTGAGCATTGGTTCAACACAACTGCTTTTAGTGGAGGTGGGGGAAGCCACAGAGGTGGCTTCTGAGAAAAGCTCCTTGAAGCTTCTATGTCCAGCAGATCCAATCGCTGAAGGCTCTGACGACAGACATGTTGCTGACCTAATCAGAGAAGTTGATAATGCCTCTGCAATGACATATTTGAGAAGGAAAAAAAATGCATGCAGTCCTTCTTCTTCTGCAAGCAGCTTTCAGGGCCACATGGCTGGGGCCATGCTAAACACCATCTTGACACAGCCTGCAGTGCACTTTGCCTGCTGAGCTGCTTTTAGCCAGCTGTCCTGCAGGCAGTGTCAGCAGCAGCTTCTTCTTTTTGGTGCCCCGTATGAGGAGAGGCACAGAACGGCGCCAGCACTGTGGCAGCTGGCATCACCCACGCAGTGCCAGCAGGGCTCACCGACGGTGAGGGGCATAAAGAGCAATTCTCTGATACTGCGCCCAGATGAGATCAACCTTTCAGTGCTGCAAACCTATAAGAACTTTTCAACTGAACTTGAGAACAAACAAACCTATAACAAGATTTTTCTCCTGAGTCAGAGAAAAGGAAAAGGTGAGGACACATGAGAACAGCATGGCAACACTAAGATCAGTGAAAGGAGGGAGGGAGAGGTGTTGTTCCATACATCAGAGTTGAAATTCTTCTACAAGCTGTGGTGAGGACTATAATATAACAGACTGTTTCCCTGTAATTCATGAAGTGCATGGGGGGATCCAGAGATCCACTCACAGCTTGTGAGAAAAGGCGCTCATGCTGAAAAGCTGTAATCGAGTAGGAAACCCAAACAGAGAAAGCAGACCCCTGCTTCCAGAGATAAAGGAGCCTTGCTTCCAAACTAGAGCAGCTTATCCTTAAAAGACTACATATACCCCATGAACTAAAATGACCCACGCCACGTAGTTTGGGAAGACTGTTTTGCCTGGGGGACAGACTCACGTTACAGCAGGTTGGGCAGGACTGCTACTTGTGAAAATCAGAACCACGTTGGAGAAGTTCACAGAGAACTGTCACCTGTGGGAAGGACCCCATGGCATAGCAGAAGAGACTCCTCTGCGTAAGTGATCTGAAGAAAGATTTCAAGGGAAAAACTGACCAAAACTCTCACACCCTGTCTCCCACCTGCCCTGTCAGTGAGAAAGAAGGAGAGGCTGGAGGGAGGAAAAAGGTGTTCTAAAGGTTTATTTTAGTTCTTATTATCCTCTTTTAATTCTGTTAACAAATTTTTCTTCATACCTTTACAGTTTTGAGCCTGTTTTGCCCTTGGAGTGTTTTCTCCTAATCCTTATCTCAGCTCATGAGCCCTTCATTTTTTCTTTTCCCCTCCTTTGCTTAACTATAGCAGAGGAATATGAGTGAATAGTTTTTCTCATGGGTGCTTACCCAGTGTCAAACCATGACACTTTGGCAACAGCAAAGAACTTGGAAAAAAAATTGTACTATTTTCTTTAACCTACACACGGCCCTCATGCCTCCAACCAATAAAGAATTTCCCAAAGTTTGAAGTTATCACTTCAATAAATCTTTTATCCTGAAAATACACTATTGGACTGTGGTGCAACATCAATTTTCTGGCTCCAAACCACTTTGGCTGCTATAATTATTTTGTTGGATTTTTTGTCTTTTCCATTGAACTGCTCTTGGCAGCATGCAGATCCTTAAGACTAATTATTCAGTAAGAGAAGAGACTTTTCTTACATAAAACATGTGAGGAGAAGTTCATGGAGAACTTCTTGGTGTTAACACAGCATGAAAAATTGCTATATCTGCACAGAATCCATCAATTTTGAAAGGATTTTGAATTTCCTCTGGCATGTGTTTGAGATCAACACTAAAACTGCTAAAATAATCTAGAATATTTCAAACCTTAGTTGCTCTGAACTGCAACTTTATAGATCTCTTTATATTTCTATTGTGTCCAGTCTTACCTTAAAATTCTTGAATTTATAATCTGAGTTATGCGAAGGTGTTTTTTATGAATCTTTTGATCAATAACTTATGACAAAAGGTTGCTAGGAGTGAGGTTTCACCCAATATAAAATCTTCCACTCATCTGAAAGAATATTACAAGTTTGTGTGAAAGCTGTTTCTTTTACTTTTCCCATGCTGAATAAGAAATATTTCTACACTGACTCTAAAAATCTCTGTCAGAAATCAACAGTGGTGGAAAAACATATGTAAACAACTAGGGCCTTTTTTAGGTTGCAATTCATAAGAAACAGGTTTTCTTTCATCTAAGAAACAAATACAATATAGAGCTAGTAAGTGTCAATTTGTGCATTTTTAAAGTCTAAAAATATTTAAGTAACCCAACTTTTTTCCTATTAAATAGTAATATAACTGCACATTGTTTCTAACAAAGTCAACTTATGGCACTTAACATTTCAGATAACGAAGTGCATTTACTAGCTACCTACCCAAGGAATGGGAGAGTTTTTCCTTCTCAGCTGCTTACTTTGCAGATTCCTCCCTTTCTACAAACTATTTCAGAGCAAAATTTGCCTTCAGCTCTTTAGATTACAAATCTATCTTCCCCTGACAACCACTTTAAAGCTACCACTTGCAAGCCCTGTACGTATTCATGCCAGCTGAGGCAACACTTGAATTTACTTGGCCCATACAGTCCTGAGTGCAGGCAGGCTTTCAGATGACTGCATGAGCTGATCCTGAAAGGAAAAGCACAATGTAGACAGAACAAAGACTCTTGGTGAATGCATGCAGAGCAAGTCTTGCAGTGAAACCCTCTCAAGAACACTCACAAAAGCCCTACAGGCTTCTGAGCTCAGTGTTCCAGCACACCTGATCACTTGATCATTCTCTTAGGAACTAAGAAATACATACTTGTCATTAAAAAACAATTTTAAAAAACTGAAATAAAAAGGAGAGAGAAAAAGAAAGAAGTACAAGACCACGTTTAAGACTGATGGCAAGTCAGTAATGCAGAGTGCCCCAATGTTCATGTCATGGTATTTGAGCAGTGCTGCCCATTTTCTTTTCCTCTTTACTCATTTTTGAAGACTTACTGGAAATACTAAGCTAAAAATCCCTATGATTCTACCTGGTCAATCTGCCACAAAGCATATCTCAATTGGTCAATAAAGCCTTTCCTATTATTAGCTTTTTTTGAAGACTAAAATCTCTGCAAAGTTGAGGAAAGAAAGAAAGAAATGTTAAAAACAAACAAAAAACTTCCCAGAATAGTACACAATAGCAAGAGTGATATAATCACTACAGTAAATCAACTACACTTATCAAGGAAACAATCAAAACAGTCATACTGTGAGAAAACATTTGTTACCAGCTATACATGACTCTTGTGTTCAAGCTCTATGATTGGAATTCGTAACTCATTTCACCACATATAATTTTATGTAGTATCAACTAAAATTGAGAAATTCGCACAAATTCATTATGAAGTTATAAAATTCTGAAGCATTTTCTTGACATCATAACATATAAGATACAAATACTGTATCAATTAACAGCAAGGCTGAAAATTAAAAAAAGATCTGACTCAAACATAATCAGACCCTTGCAGCTACAATTTGAAGCTGCTACAAAACCAAATACAAATTACTCGATATTTAGAGCTTGCAGGACTGTACTGTCAGACACACAAAATGCCTCGGCATACTCCTCTGAACACCACACACTGCTAGCAAATTCATGCTTAGCCTGGAAAGCTTAAGACTCAAGTTGTTTAACACCTTGACAAATCAAATACTCAAAATTTGCTAGTTATGGTAATATTCAAGCTTACTCTGAAAATACTTAAAAGTTTCAGTAATGCAGTTGCAGAACACAGACAAAGCTTTCATTACTAAAATAATTGTCTCTAATATTGAATTATCTAAACATGGCATTACCTTCATGGCATGGATTTCTTCTATTAATCGCTCAACTCGTTTTTGGTTCTTTAATTTCAAGTCTTCTGAACCCCTGTAAGTGAAGTCTATCTTTATTAAGAAAATCTCAGTTCAGTTATTTTATTTCCTCTCTGGCTATACTAAGTAGTAAAATTAAAAAATCAGGAGATGGTGCATAAACACAATCCCTTACTGGCAAATGAACACATCAGCAAAGAGCTGAACACAGTCTAGTGCTTTTGCTGTACTGAGTAGAGGAAACACTGAGGATTTGGCAGAACAACGTGAAAAACAAATATTACTGTATTAGAAAATATTAAACCACAATTCATATCAAGAATAGGTGACACTAGTGTCTCAAAAATAATTATATTTTAAGATCTGTAATATTTAAATATGGAAGTTCATTGGGCTTGCCTCTTGTTTTGGACAACTTGCTAAAATTGTGAGAGTATGCTCAATTTACACTATGAACACAGTACCAGAAGTATCTCACACCATCTCTAAGACACATGCCAAGTTATTTCAGGCCAGTAATCTTTAAAAACATAATCTACAAAATATTGTTTAAACTGTTCATATAAGAATTAAGTAATAGTAGTTACTAAAAATTAAGACCTGTATATCTATGCAAACAAAGTATTTTTTGCTACACAACACTGAAGACAACTACAGTGAGAAAACTTGGTGCAACTTAAATTCAACAGCAGGATAACCAAAAAGATGAAATCTGACACTTTCAGACGTGCTGTAAAAGGTTCTGTAAGTGATTCAGATTACCTTCCAATACATGAAATTACATTAATAAAAGTCACCCCATTTCTGCTTTAAGTCCTTTTAGTTAGTAATTTTAGTCTAAAATGATGTAAAAATAAGACAAATAGAATTTATGCATTTTAGTGCCTTAAGTTTTAAATGTAGTGCATTTTTCTCCCACTTTTCCATTTTTGTGAAAACAATTAAAATACTGCCTCATTTATAAACCACAAAAAGCCATTATTATTTAAAACTGACTTTTTCGATTTCAATTTTCCGATGTGTCTGGTTAGTCTGCGAATAGTGAGGACTCTGGCCTTCTTCACATCTTTTCTCATCTTCACAACCTGTGAGAAATATGGAAGACATTATAAAGTGTTTTCCTTGATTACGTTCCATATACAATACATTCATTACACTGAGTTAAATTTTAGAAATTAGTTCAACAAAGAGAACTATTTTGAAAAAGAGAGTGCGTTTCCCTGCTAACCAAATCCCATTTCAAATGATTTCAGATTTCCATTAAAATCAAACTGCTTCCATAAACATCAGAGGAAGAACAACCAACAGTCTAAAAATGCGTCTGAGGTCTAAACAGAAGACAAGACATTCCTAACTACCCATACTTTATTGTTATTCTTAGACCTAGACTGAACTAGAGGTTTGAAGTCTCACCTTTTGCCTTCACTTTGCTTATTTTTGTCCCAGTGAAACACCAGCAGCACATTAAATCCATTGATGCATAATACATTAAAGCATTTTCATTATGAAACATCATGAAGTATTAAGGAAACTCTCTCAAAATTAACATTATTTACTATGGAACAGAATTTGAGATGTTAAATTCTTTCTATGTATTTGAATTAATTTTTGTTGAAAACAAAAATCCAAGTGATTTCTAACTTGCTATAGTCTGTCTCAACTTGCCATCCTACCAAGTACTCTGTTCCCAAATTTAAAACAGGCAGTTTTAAAGAAAATTTGGCAATGATATTTTGGTCTTAATTCTCACCCCAGTAACAAAGAAAGAGAATTCTTCTTATCATTATTAGACAGATAGGACGAACAAATAAATCTTTCCAATCTTTTGCAATTAAATTCCATAACGGAAAACCTTAAGCCCAGGTGCTGCCTAATGATGAACATTCCAGAGATACAGTGAGTCAATAGTGACTTTTTTCTACAACTCAGCTTGCCCCTTATTTATTCATACATCTCCTACTATGTCTATTAAGATTTTTGTATTTAACAGTTAAACTTAGAATTAACAAATACTAAAACTAACAAAAATCAGTCTTCCTGACAAAAGCCAAATTTATCTTAAATTTATCCAGTGGGATAAGTTTCAAAATTAAGTTGGCACCTCTTTCCCAATAAAGTTCTTTACATCATATTTCTATCCTAATTTCTCAGAGATAACATCAAAATGACAGATTGATGATGACTGCACCACCTAGTCAGGTCAATGAGGCATATTAGTACTATAAATCTACATCTAACTTAAACAACAAAAAAATCTTCAAAGCTCACAGAGCAGTACTTCATACCCACAACAGGGAGTCTGGCTGGTAAATAAATACCCTGTGCAGAGACCATAAAGATGATACTCAAACAAAAAAAGGAAAGTAGAACAAATACTTTGCATAACTGATTATGTTTGTAGCTTAGGTTACTGATTCAATCAAGTTCTTAAGTCCTGAACAATATTCAGCAGCGGCTTAACTGAAGGCTGAAGCAGAGCAAAAATTTCTAGAGAGGAGCATGTGCTGATTGTCAGCCTTACCTCTGCCAGGCAAGCCAAGCAAAGCAACATGTGAAGCAGTGCTCCTCTGAGAAGCAAGGGAGGGGAATTGTATGGGTGGGGGGTCAGCATTAGTCACTTGCACCGCAAGAACAAGGTAAAGAAGGTTTTTGGGACAAAATCAACTGACTTAAAAGTGGTCTCCCGTTCCAAAAATTGCTGTAGCAAAGGTCAGCACATACCTTAGTTACCCTAGTAAAAGTAACTGTACACACGGGTTTACCTACAAAAGCATTCCTACTTAACAGCAGAAACCACATGTCAAAAAGTACAAAGTGCCAAGTTTCTGCTACACAGCAGCACTACACGAGTCCTTAACATGCTAAGGAAGAAACCCATATCACCATCTGCCATCAGGGCATGCAAATATTTCTTTTTTATAGGACACTGAATATCATAGGTCCCTATAGTACATCATCTTTTAAAACAAAGAAAAAATAATGCAGCTTCTGGGTGAACACCTCTTTGAGACTATGTACATTTCATGAGTTTGGAATGTCAGATGCAAACTGGGTGTGCCTTCTTAAAAGGTGTCTGAGGAGGGGAGGTTGTTTTGAGTTTGTATTTTTTTATTCTCTATTTTTTTAATAACCAATAAAAACATCCACAAGCTAGAAACATACTGGAATTTAAGTAACTCATAGTTTACATATTAGTTACTGTGTATGCAAATGTGAAGTATATTTTACTTTCTCTCAAAAATATTTTGTCAGGTATTTTTTAATAGAAATGTTAATGCATACACAGCATGTTTCCAGGGCCTACAAGAGCCAAACTTCAGCCCTCTCTGCTGCGTGCCAATGAAGGCTGTATAGACATGACAGCAGGAATGAGGGAAGGTATTCACTCTTTGGCAGACTAGGAATATCAATTTATGTAATCCAGTCACTTCTTTCACACGGGACAGTATGCATCAACTGCGTTCTTGGAAGTACTCACAACGTTCTCAAAAAAGCAGTCAGATCTTCTGGAAAGAAATCAAAAAAGTTAAGCTTCAGATTTACAGTGTGCCTCAAACAATGGGGCTTAGACCACCAGGGTAGGCCCTGGTATTACAAAGTTAGAGAGGCAACTTTGCCATCTGTAGGAAAAAAAAAAATCAACTACACCAAGCCAACAACAACAACAAAAAACCCACAAAAAAACCCCCAACCAAACAAAAAAAAACCCCAAACCACCAAGAATAGTCATGACTTTCAACAAATAATAAAGATTATTATTAGAATTATTATTATAGTTCAAGAAAAGACAGTAGAAAATGAAGAAGTCTTTGTACTGAAACAAAAAAAGGCTACAGTGTAGGTCGAGATCAGACTTACGCTTTAATACTAGGCAATAAGGATTTTTAATCTACTCAGCAGTCACAGTAAGCACAAAAGAGTAATTATAAACAAGCACAACACAAACGAAACCATTTCTTCTATCAATAGGATCTAAGATTCCTAGAAATTAAGGAAGTCTGCAATTGTATGCGGAAATAACCACTTCAAGGATTTCTTTGAACAAAGAGATGCTTTCCTTTGCTGAAAAATATTTCTTTATTTTGTTGGGAAATACTATTTATGAGACAGTTAAGCCATTCCTACTCATTATTGCTACCAAATGTGTGTTCCCAAATTATTAATAATAGATAATATCAAAGTAAGATTATATATAGACAAGCCTAGGCAGTAACATATGAATATACATAAGCATATTTCAAAAGCTATGATTATGAACAAAACCCATCCATTTGACACTGTCTTTTCACAGAATAACGTATTTATACCAGTACTGATGCTAAACAAAAATGAAATTCAAAAAATTCCATGGTTGATGGTATTCCACAAAGAGAGGCATCCATCAGCCCAATGGCCTGCCACCCGCAGGAAGCACTGCCACAAACCGTTTCCAGCCATAGGCAGATGGTAGTTGCTGCTGCCCTTTCAAGGAAGGGCAAACAAAGATCACAGCAGGGGATCAGCAGATGACAAGCCAGACAGGAACTAGAAACTCTCCTGCAATTCACCTTTTCCAAGGAGTGCACATTACTGAGGGAGATTGTTACAGGAATTGCTGGCTTCAGTACAGCCTCCGTTAATGTGATACTTGGCACAACGCTCCCAGTACTCATCGGGCAATGAAAACAGCCCCAGCTTTAATAGATGGGTACCACTGACACAACACAAAGGCACCAGAGGGTACATATCAAACCAAGAGGGTGATTTCTAGCAAATAATAAAGAACAAGTGTGTGCTTAAAGACATCACAAGAACCGTATTTAACACAGAGCTCACAGCCCAGAGTTTCTCCCTGAGAAATGGAGAAACTAATAGCTTCACCTACCATGCCTTTCTGTTTCATGTTCTACCTGGCTCCAAACGGTTAATAGCTATTCCCAGAGATCTGTCTTTTTGTGTGGTAATCCAATCAATCCTTCCCAATCCTCAGCATGTCCAAGCCCTTCTCCTGCCCAGAAAGAAACTGACACAGGATTACTTAATTGTACCTTTGACTACTAAGCCTTCTCTTGGTCTTTTTCATAAAATAGTTTCATTTTGACACTGGTATGCAAGTATGACACTCACAGTTACAAATTAATTTATACTAACAAAAGTCTTGGAAGGGCTGAATCAGTTCCTAAATCAGTGCTAGACTGTCCAGAAAGGGCTTCCGTTCACAGACATTATCCCTTTTAAATTAATGGGGCACTGTTATTGTACATAAAACTAGACAATACACATGTGCAAGAAAATAGAAAGTTATTTTAAGAGTCTCTTACATAATTTAGATGTTCCAAAAAAAACTTGTTCGAAAGTTTTCAAGTTTAAGAGAAACATAAGGCATTCTTAGATAAAACAACATAAAGTCTAGTTTAGGTTCTGAAAGTCTACATTACTACAAAACAGTCCTCATATTAGGGATGGCAAGAAAAACACACCAAGGAATGTGGACAAAAATGATAGCGTAGGTACAATTATACATTCAAATTCACATGAAGTCGAAGATATTTACCTTCACATTTTTAAGACAACAGCAGCAAAGTTCTCAAGCGAACATTACATTAGAATAAAATGTTATACTTGGCCACTTCTGGAACTTGTTTTGAGGGCTGTACAAGCAACATGACTCCAAACTAAGCTAGTGTTCAGCCAATTAGAAAAAAATAAAGGAAAGTGTGACTAAAGATTTGTAGATGTATCAAGAAAGGTACTAAACTATAGTATCAACTGTACTTGACAAAAAAAATCCCCAAACCAAATTATTCAAAAAAAAAATCTCCAATGGATTAGGAGAAGCACTGGTATGTTTCTGCCTATGACTTACTTGAATGCATTTTATTCAAAAAACATTTTAATACTAGAACAACTGTGAAGGAAAAGTGTTTACATTACCACATATAAATGCTAATATGTATATAATAACTGTACATGAAAATACCTGAAGGACCTAGAATGTCTTAAATTCTTAACTAAAGTTAATAGAAGTTAATTTACACAGTCAGCCCCAACTATCCAAAATGCACAAAAGCCAATAAACTGATGGACATGTCCTTTTCTTCGGAGCAGTATGAAGCACATACAACTGTTCTTCTTGGGCTTCCGCCCACGAGGTATTGAATATTTTGGTCCTGACCCAATAATGCACTTAAATTATTAAATCCTTAAACAACCAGCACTAGACAGAACAGAATTTCTCCATGAACTTCTGCTTTATGCCAGCACAGTCTAGTCCTAGTTCTGCTACAAGCAACCAGAAAAGACAAATCATTCTGTTCTCTTCAAGGAAGGACACTGCACCTAACCTCATGCAGTGAAAAAAAAGCCTAATTGTAAGAGTTTATAACATTGTGAAATATCCATAATGTTGAACAAACACATGTTCATTAAACAGAGGCCTCCAGCCTCTCCCTCAACATGGTACAGTCTCTCTCATATGAAAATTGTCTTCAACAAGACAATTTTGCAGACACAACTGCAAAAACATTGTTTTACAATTTGAAAATTATGTTCTTAAAGCAGTGTTCTGTGATTTTACACAGACACATCCAAATTCACTGTGCAATATAAGGTCTCTTATGTCTTTTCTATCACTTGATGCCTGGAAAAAAAGAGGGTAGTCCTGAGCTTGCTTTTCCATTTCAATTTCTTCCTGTACTCTCCAAGCCAACAGGATTTATCTGACATGTGGGTCACATGTGAGAGTGGGACAAAAAGGAGAAAATATCAAGAACAAAGACTGTTATTTCTGTCCCAGGAAGAGCCTATTTTAAATATTGCCTATCATACTGCTATTGACAATTACCATATACTAGAGTGTAGTGAATGAATGACAGGAAAAAGATGAAATTGCAGGTACAGGATGATATACTTCAGTCCTCAGACATGCCCTTCATGCCAAGAGAACCCTAGGAGGTTGAAATGACAGCCTGATCTATTAGGATCAAAAGGGCACAATGCAAAAGGAAAAAATTATTTATATATGCCTGTAGGGATACAATAGTTTTTAGATTATAACACAGTAAGAGAATTACTTTTGAATCAAGTTCAAGCAGGTCTGCTTAAGTAGAAAAGGAAGAAATCACTAAAAATACACCGAAATCACTTGTGTTCGGTACAGTGGCTTTTTTACAAATTTATACAAATTGCCTTAATTACACATCAGCAAGTGTCAAAGCAAGAAATCCAGCTTAAAAAACCCCAAACCAAACAATAAAAAGAAAGCGAAATGTGTGTAAATTGAATATTCAAGGTCTCTCCAATATCTACAAAAAAAACTATGGAACTCAGTAATGTTTCAGTTCTCACTGATCTTTCTCTTCCTTGTTTTAGGGCACATCAAAAGCATTGGTTTCACTTTATAGTTATTTGGCAGTCTTCCAACCAAGAAATTACCATGGCAACACAGTATTCTCAGCATTAATTTTTTGGTGCTATTTGGCAACACAGAGTTTTAAAATTCAAAACACCTGCAGCTGGATCACATATTAGCCAGAACTAACAATAGTACATAATCTTTTGAGTGAATAATCTAAGTGAAAAAATGTTTCTGGAACTTCATTATAAATACTTCTCTCTGTTATCTGGAATGGCAGCTTGAAAGATCTAATGATTTTTAGATTCTTAGGAAAAGTTAGCTATTGCCGAGTTTCCTTTTCTCTTTTTTTTTCCAAAAAGAATCCCTGTATTACAGTATACATTTTATACATCTCAATATATGTGGAAATAGGCAGAAAGACTTAATATAACTTCATACATTTGCATTGTAAAAACATATATAAGCAGGGTGGCAAAGGCAGCAAGAAACAACATAAATACATCTGTGTGAAGTATCAGTGTTCACTTCCAGAACAGTTTTAGACAAATATATATCACAAAAAAGAATATATTAAAAAACCAAAACAAGGTGAATTTTCAGCCAAATCAGTTTCCTGAACTGTTTTCCCTTATGGTCACTTGAATGTTAGTTAGTTCCAGCACAAAAGGGCAAAGTAAGAACATACAGAAGACAAAAAGATGGACCACAACAAATCAGACTACAATAAATGAGCTATCCCTTAATTTAATATAAAGATCAAATACCAACATAGAAAACACTGAGGAGCACGGCTTTTCAGTTACTGTTTGTACCATACCAGCGTAGTGTCAGTAGTGCCTTACCCATCTGCAGGTACATGAGAACAGGCTTGAATCAAGTGAATTCAATTCTATCCGAATACAACTATCAAAACGTACAAAAATTCTCGAAACATGAGTTAAATTCTTTTGGATTAAACTATTGCACCCTGCTACCCAAATGCCACCACTAACTGGAGCATCCAGAAAGCAAAACACCTGCAGCTTCTCAGGCCTATGGGCACTCACCCATCAGGTTTCCCAAGCGGTTTGCTAGGGATGAATGAAAAAAACCACACCACCCACTTGGGCAAATTTCCACCTTCCTCACAGGAAAAGCAACGCACACACTGTCAACCCCTTCCTCCACAGTCTGCCCATGCTGCGTTCTTTGTATTTTCTCAACTGAAGCACTGAAATATGAGTTGCTTTATTCAAAATAGCACTGTATTTCCCCCTGCATGGAGAACAGTTGTCATTTCTAGTGTAATTTCTGCAAGTGGAAACCACAGTGAGTACTTGGAAATGCTGGAAAAGATCATTTTCATATAAAGGTTTTGAATAGCAATTCCAAATATATAAGATAGTTGGGAGGGAGTAAGGCTAGCCTAGAATTACTTGATCATTGCCAAAGACCAACATTTAATGGATTTACTGCTTCAAAGTCAGTGTCTCACTGGATGGAGTCAGAATCTATGCAGTACTTCAGAAAGCATTCACATCTAAACCAGGATCACAAGATGGCTAGACACATTTCTAAACCCTAAATACACACCAGCAGTTGTAAACGTCCAGATAACAAGTAACTGCTATAAAACTAGTCTCAAGATGCTATATTAGATATAGCTATCACTGCATGTGTAACCACATGAAAGTAGAAACTATACATGTTTTCCAAAGCAGAGGACTACCGAAGGTAATTTCTAACTCTGTATTTAATTGATCAGCTGAAAGCAAGTTTGAAAACCCCCAGCTATCACTCTGCTAAAAATATTTCCATAGAATGTTGAAGGAGGAAGTGATCAAGGCATCCAATACAGACAAGCTTAAATCAATGCACTTCGATGTCTAGGACTCCTTAATTAGGCCAGAGTTCTAGCTAGAACTCATGTGAATTTCATGCCTCCTTAAGCTTTGACTTTACAGAAAGACAGTAATAGCAGAAGCTGCTGAGAAACTGCAGTAGTGATGTAAGAATTAGGAGGGTGAACACACATGAATAAATAGTAAGAATGCTAAGAGCTTTCACCTCTCTTCAAATGGTGAACCTTTTAAAAGCAGCTGGAAAAGAGCACTGATCAAAATGCAACATTACGAATCTCTACATTACTTGCAAAATCTGAAGCATGACACCACAGCTTGACTATAATGACTCACAAACAATCTGTGTAATGTTTTACATTAATTATATGGGTCACAAACATGATTCAAACCTTCAAAGTTGAACTGCCATCATGAAAAGAAAATTGTGTCAAAACTGGGTAAGGACCTTGCCCCATAACAAATATAGAAATTGAACCACAGTGATTCCAGTATAAATTTGGAGGTGTGTTTGGTGGTGTGACTGCTTTGGCTTGGGATTAAGAGATGTTAATATAAATGGTGGTACGGCCTCCTAAGTCACCACAAAAAAACTCCAAGTCTTGACAGCTAAAATGTTGCAACTTTTCTCATCTTTTCTGAAAGGGCAGAGTATCCAAACTGTATATTCGGAAATAATATTTGTTAGCCTGGTTTCTGAGAAAATTAGGTTTGTCAGCACATTGTCTGTCGTCAGTATCCATCTCTGGTAACTTCTGGGCTTACTAAACTGAAATCAATATTGACCAGTCATCACAGGCCAGAGCTCTTACATGTTTTGTGAAAACTGGTAGTCATGTAGGAGTTGTGAGCTAACATCAGCATGGCTGGCATGGAAGAAACACACAAGCAGAATTCATGTCCTTTCCATTTTGGATTATAATAGTACATGCATACTTATTCGCCAGCACATGTGTCTCTGAACCAGACACAGAACATCCTCTCCTGACTGTCCAAACAGGCAGGAAAAATGGGCCATAACTACACTGAGAACACTCCAAAAGAGTAACCCCAAGGACGACACACTGAACACTAAAAAAGAGACAGAGGAATCATCCCAACTGATGATATCTATATGAAGTTTTATGGAATACTGGACTCAAAGCTGTAACATGCCAGGCATCACCACATTCTCAACTTACGCACACAATACATTTTATTTTTACAACATTGTTTGTACTGATCATTTAATCTGATGATTGAAAATTCAAGGGAAATTAGAACACTGATGACTTGCAGAATGGGATAGAATTAGGAGAACAACTTCTGTGCAAGACACTTCATGAAAAAAACATACTTTTATACTTACTTCAATTGCCCTCAGCTCGCACTAGTCTCACACACCAAGAGGCCAGGGAAAGAATAGGAAGCTTGTGCAATGTTACAGCACCGCAATATTTGACAAATATTTGTATCTTAGTATTTACCAGGAAATGCATCATTATTATGTCCTTCAACACTCATTCTGTAGTAAGACTCATCCATTTCAAAACTTATATTTCAATGTCACTATACAGTTATTATTATGAAAGCAAACAATTAAGGAAAAATGGTTTCAAATTCATGAAACTAAAGAAAACAGTACCAGAAGAGGAGTGTTGAAGTTAGAGAAATACCTACTAAATCATTTTCCATTTTTTTCTAAATCTGAATGATAAAAAGTCAGGTAAATATCACAATTTTTACAGTGACCATAAATATACATTCAGCTTGCATTATGAAATTACCACACATTACCATTTTCGTACAATTACTATGGTAAGAAAAGTAACATTTGTTTTAAAATTTAAACTATTTTTCTTCAAACTCCTCCTCTGCAAAGTTTGTCTTTTATCAACGCAAGTAAGAAGAGGCCTAAGTACTGGAAAAAGGCTGGAAGGCCACTTAGGTATGTGAAAATTCCCACTAAAAAAGGAGAATAATCAACTCTCAACAAAAGAAACATCTATCAACTTCTGCTGCTCATGCAGAAGTCAGAGATCTGGACAGAAGCAAACCATACCTCAAGTTACATCTTAAAACCGTTACAGTTGATTTTCATGATATGAGTAAGCATCACCAGTATTGATACATTTTGGAGGGATAAGCACCTCTCTCTATTACACTCTCCTCACAGCTTGAAGAAATTTCAGTCATGTAAGTATATTTTAAAAAAACAATATTTTTTTTCATTTCTAATTTGTATCTTCCAAGATTGTGCTTTCCTGTCTGATGTTCTGATATGACACATAGAACATTTAGAAAGACAAAGAAATCATCTATACGAGTAGCATCACAAAACTGTAACAGAAATCTTCATGCAGGAAGTAAGTGGAGTGGTGTATCATGGAATGACACAGAATAGTACAAAAAGCATGGAACGATGTTAAGTCCAAAACATTGATCAAATAAAAATTAGTGAGTTGAGTTCCAGGAGGAAAAAAAATTTTAAAAAATATCATAATCACTTTCTTCTTATGCCTGGGAAAAAAGCTACTGAGAAACAGATAGTAAGGATTTAGTATCCACATTTTAAAAGGAAAAAATCCTTAAAAAAAAAAAGAGAACAAGAAAATAGGGAAAGTACAGAAAAGATGTGTTTGTGGTTTATGACTTTCCAAGTATTTGGTACTTTTTCCTTTCTTCTTAAAAAAAGATGTCTTCTTATTCAAAAAATGCCACCAGCCCCAAACTTCTTTGAAGAAGTGTGAGATTCCTGTTACTAAGACTTATCAAGTCTAACTTTTCAGCTGTCTTATGGTGCGCCTAGCACAGACACCTGGCATAAGTATCAAAATGCATCCAGTGAGTGTAAGTACAACTTCTGTTCAGACCTAGGGTATGCCAGTGACCAGCAAAGACCATGGACGCAGGAAACACGCTCTGATAAAAATCTCATATAAGGGAAATCCAAATTTGCATCGCAGATCTCTCCGACTTACACTTCCAAACACAATGAATATTCAGCCAAAGACTACGAACATCAGTGGAATGTGAGGTAAACTTCCACTGGCTTTAAACATGCTGCAGTATTACTGGCCTAACAAACTCTGAAATACTATCCTACTTCCCACAGAAAAGCCGCTCATCCCTTAAGGTGTTTTCTATTATTATGTCTCTATGACTTATATTTTTTGTGGGAACTTTCAGTCATTAGCAGTTATAGATTTATGCAAAAAAAAAATTAAGTGGCAATATATAAGCTACTCTTCAATCTTTTTGGAAGGATGGGAAGAATTCTTGCTAGTGAGAATGGAGAATTACCTTGCTACACCAGTTAGTGTTTCTTATTCCCTCAGATCAGTTTAAAGAAAAACAATTTTATTATGAGAATTTTTCCTAACACAAACACATGGGAAAGTCAGCACTTAAAAAAACCCCTAAAATCTAATAATTTATTCTAGAAATTTATTTATTCTAGAAGTTATTCTGCATTTATTGTAGAAGTTTCTTCATGACATCAAAAGAAACTGGGGAAAAGGACACGTATGAAAAGTAGAAGGAATAAAGCACTTAAAATATCCCTGCCAGATGTCTGACATCTATTCATTAATTTAAATACCTTTCCACAAGTTGTTCTCCATCAAGTTGTCAAGATACCAAATCTACAAGAAATTTGTAAACAACCATCCCATTATTACTTACTAACAACTTGGATCAATGCTTAAAGGTTCCTGCAAAATCTTGTTGTGACAGAACAAGTACTCTCACCTGCCGGTCCAATGTTCATTGTCCAGCCATTGACAACTTCTCTTCTACACCAAGTGCTGGTTCTGTTGGAAAATTTCCTTCTTCTGCAGTTTGCTACTTCCTTCTTCAATCTCTACGTTTTTCTTACCAAACTGATTTCTCCATTCCCATCCTTATAAGCTCTCCTCACTCCTCAACCTATGTCATCTTGTTCAACACACCTCATCACCTACCCATCATTTTTGTCTGTTTTAATATTTAAATACTTATGAGCTCCTTCCTTCCTTCATTCTTCCACTCCCTCTCCTCCCCTGCATGAGCAAGCAATATGCAATCGCCTTAACTGCCCTTTTTTTTAATATTGTTCCAAATTCCTATCTTATCCATGTAAAGTATGCTTCCCTGTGCTATTTCATCAGTGCATTTCCCTGCAGCATTTCATCCGTGAAACCTGCCTCTGGATGAAATCCACCATTCATTCCTTTGAACCAGTAGGTATTCAGAACTGTTCTTACCAGCCTCTCATGCAAACAGCTTTTATCCGCTCATTGCCTCCTACATTAACCTACCTGTATGTGACCTTATGTTTTCTCATACACGTCCTCATAAAACAGCAAAGTGGAGTCACAGAATCATTCACACTGAAAAATATCTTTAAGATGATAAAGCCTAAACATAAACCAAACACTGCTAAGCCAGCCACTGAAACATGCCCCTAAGTGCCACATCTATGTATCTTTAAATACTTCCACAAATTATGACTCAGCTACTACCCTGAGCATCCTGTTGCAGTGCTTGACAACCCTTTAAGCGAAGAAATCTTCCCTAACAGCCAATCTGGCATAGCTTGATGCCACTTCCTCTTGTCCTGTTACTTGTGAAAAGAGACCAATCGCCACCTCACTACAACCTCCTTTCAGGTAGTTGTAGAGAGCAATCCACTTCAGCTTCTCTTTCTATGCACAGTTTCATTTGGTATTAAGTGCCATATGAATAAACAGATATCACTGTGACCCTTCTATGCAAAGGAAATAACATAATGGTGATTTTTTCATATAGAATCAGTGCAAGAAATTTAAATCTCTTTACTTTATGTGACTTGAAAAACATTCAAAAGAGTCAGTGAATTTAGTAGTTGGCCACTTTACTTCTGTTAATTGCTCTTTATTACTGACCTCTCTGCAGCACAAGACAAACTGAAAAAAATTTTATCACTGCATACCAATGAGCAATTTGCAATGAATTCACAATTGATTACAAAGTCCTTCTAGGAACATCACCCCCAAGCCCACAAATCCTATTATGAAAAAGTCTAACACCACACCTTCCCTTCTACACCCATTTCAGCCTTGCTCCCTTCTTCATTTAGCAACAAGTTCCAGACCCAGCAATGTACAGGCTGCTGAAAGACTTTTGCAAGGAGAGCAGTTATGCACATTTACTGTAACAGAACCATTTTTAAATTGTTTTGCTCAGGCATATCTAGCCATAAATTGCATTTAATAAAAAAACTACACTATGTACTGCAAGTACCTCACAGTTCTTTTAAAGTAAAAGTTACGAAGTTTCCCATGACCATTTGCATGTTTTTTTCATTATTGTACACTACCACACCAAGGAACCACAGATGTTTTTGTTTTATGAGAGCATCTTACTAGCCTACGTGGCCTACCACACACACTTTATATAAACCACTTGAGCTAAGAAAAAGTTTTCATTACGGTCCCCAAGTACAGTAGTCCAATAACAGCAGCATACAATACTGTCAGAAATAAAAACCTGCCTTGTTAGCTGTGGCTAATTGCTTCCGTAATCTGCTGAAAAAAATCTGTGTGAAGAGCAAGCAGATCAGAATTTGCTGCTAATATTAGTAAAACTGATGATGTGGCAACTCCAGAAACTTTAGAAACAGATGCTGGAACAGTTCCTAGGGAATAAAAAAAAACCACAATTCCTCAGAATTTTATCTCACAGAGTATAAGTTTGGAAATTTCATAAGCCTTCAAAAGATTTTTTCCTTAGGACATTTACATGGTCTGTAAAAGAACGTCAGCAATTTAACACTTAAACTGTTTTAAGCAGAAATCAAGCCCTATGTAGCACAACTTTCTTCTCCCTCAAGAAACTGTTGTGCCTACAGTTATTAGTAACACAACTAATATGCAAGAATTTTTACATGCATTTCCATAGAGCTAAAGTGACTGCTGCCAAGTATTCCAGAGTTTAAAAAGAAAGCTGTATTTGCTTTCCAACTTTGCATAGACTTGTAATATACAGAAAAAACCTAGTGATTTGCCAGTATACTAAGAAATGAACTGATGGAAAAGATTAGCTATTTAGTTTTGAATCATGCAGAAATTTATCTTTTCTCAGTTCTCATAATTTGTTTATATGCCTTTCCAAGACTTTAGACTGACTTTAGTGACATTTAAGAGAATGCAGAACCAGCTTCAAGGAAGTATTTAAGACCATGCATGAGCCAGGGATACACAGATCTCGGCAGTGCCAATAGTCATCCACAGCTTCAATCTGACCAGAAAGTATCACAGACACCCATACTTTTTCAGAAGTATCCAAGTATTAGCCACTCTACTGTAAGAATAATTTTGAAGTGGACACAGGTGAACTTCAAGCTAGCTTAAGTTGACCAAGAGACAGAAACTCTGTGATACATCTGAACCATACTGGTGGATAGCTCAGAAAAGTACAAGAAGTGGTGTATGCCATCTGAAAAACAGTCTGTATGCTGGGACACCATAAGAGAATTGAAAAACTTGGTATAGGAGTCTGGGTAAATACTTCTACTTCAAGAAAATGGCTTGGCCAGCATATTGTATAGATGCTGGATGAAATACACCTCATAAATCACAGAGAAAATAGCAAAAGAGAACTTATCTGTAGACCAGCAAGAAGAATTTTCTCAGGAGTAAGGAGTTCTGAGTTCCAGTTTTTCCTTTCAGGGGGCTCATGTATTTTATGCTAATTGTTGGATAAGCAGCCCTTTGGAACACGGTCAAGGACTTTTCCTACAGAAATGCTCCCACTGGTGAAATACATGACCAGGATCCCCTCACTCCATAAAACCATCCTTCTTTGCCAGACAGTAGCCCAGCAACAGTATTTGTGATTAGTGCACTCTGCTGGTCATTGAGATTCACAGGATTCAACTCGCCTCAGACTGAGGGAACATATACATCGGCTTTCTCAATTACTGGAAAGCTTTGTAACAACTAAGTCATTAGAACTAAAAATTTTCCTCCATCAGACTGCTTCATGCCTTCAAGGACAAGACTATATTTTGAATAAGCAGTAAAACATCTCATCTCAGTCCAATACCAAGTAACTGGTCAGATGCCTTACCTTAAGTCTCAGTTCCCCTTCATATAAAGAGAGCAGACACAACTACTGAATTGCCCTAAGGGATTCTTTGATTACCACATAGCCTAGGGGATACCATAAAAATAGATCTTTGGGGGTAGGTACTTTATTTCAGTGAGACACTGGAGCACTGCACTGGACTGGCTGCCCAGTATTTCAAACTGCCTTACACACAGTAAGTGTCTACAGCACTATAGCACAGTGTTACTTTCAAAGTTTCTATCTAGGATTCTTTTCCATCACTGTAAGGAAGGCTTAGGAATATACTTTAAAATATCACAACATACCTTAGGCAATAGAAGACATTTGGATCGTTGGATCTAGCACTCAAAAAACCTGAATGCTCACATCAAATTGCCCACGATAGCAAAACGCATTTTTAAAGAAAGCCCATGAAGGCCCAGGAGTTAATTTCTTAATTACCACTGGAAATACAAGTCAAATATTACATTTTCCTCTACTTATTACCAGACTGGAACTTGTTCTTTTGCAACAGGTAAGAGACCATTTTTTCCCTCTTAGTCACATTGCCCAAAAAATAAATATAAACTTGGTGACATATAAGAGACTGCATGACCAGGTTCAAGGAAGTATTTAGGATTATGAATTGTCAGAGTTAAACAGATCTTGGCAGTGCCAGTATCCAGCCACAGCTTCAATTCTGACCACAGAGCATCCCAGGCACCTGTATACCTAGACACCACTGAAATTCTAAGGTTCTTCTTTCAAGCTGATTTTTAACTCATCTCCTATAAACTCATTATGCAGAGCTATCAAGATTAGACAAATATAAAGGCTCCTCTGGCTTCCCCTTTGAACTCTGTAATTCTTCTGCCTTTACAGCCCTGACCACTAGTTAACTTCTGTAACAAACACCTGCCAGACAACAAAACTGCACATTATATATCACTCTATTTTAGGCTTTGCTGGTTCAATGGCCTCCCCAAATCCTATGTTTATTTCACAGAAAGCCACTGCTTAAAGACAAACACGTGAGTGAGATGAAAAACAGCACAGCTCACTCACTGTGGTGGGATAGTCCATCTCTCCACCTTTGTGCCCATCCCACTCATCTCAGGTCCCACATTCCTGCTGCTCCCACTTGCTTGTAAGACCCAGTCTGTAGGAAAAAAACTACTCTAGCAACAAACTTATGATCACAGAGGCGGGAGGCAAGACCATGTGGATGGAATGGGTGATTGAAAAGCCCAAGAATTCAGAAGCAGAAAGTCCAGATGTTTATGAAACCACAGTTGGAGAACCACACTCCTTCAGGGGCATGTCTCATCAGTCTGAGCTGCAAAGCAGTTCTTCATAGAAAGTGTTATATGAAAGGTGCTTCAGTGTTAAAAACTCTGTTTCCATAGAATAAAATGTGTGTAAAAAAACAGACCATGAATAAACACAAATTTGAATTGTATGTCTAATTTAGCATCCTAAGTCAACAAAAACACAGAGAGGTACATCACATCTGAGCGACAAGCTAGTCATACATAATGCTGAAGAAGGCTGAAAATAAGGAAGATCTTAAGTAACTGCAAATAAATACCACAATGAAGTCTTAAACTCACTTTGTACAGAATGCTTCTTGCAAAAATGGTGACCATTCAAAGACTAAAAAATTTTAAGTTAATTTTATTTTTTATCAATTCAAAAATATTTATACAAGCACGCTGGACGTATTGTATAAAACCTAGAAATATATAATACACTACGGACTAGCATGAGTAAATACTCAGATCTTTCACATTTAGTGCACCTTACAAAAATCATGAGGCAGTTCTTGGTTATAGAAATCAATTCAGCTTCAGGAAGAATGAATGACCCACTCAAATTTCCCCCTCCCTAACCTTTCCTAATATTCCATTCAGACCACATTCTCCTTACTGCTATACAGAAACTTTGGTGACCAAAAATTATTTACTTTTAAAAGGATGTACTTGAACTTTCTTCAATTTGTGAATGAACACACGTATAAACACAATATATAAACACATGTATAAATTTCAATAGCTCTTTCCTTTTTGTTTTTTTATCTTAGTTGGGTCTGAATACCTAAGGACAAAGACAACACCTACCCATGCTACACCAAGACAACTCAGTCTTTATATAAGCATCTCCAAATATACATTTACTTCTGTTTGCACTATGATAAAAGATTAAATAATTACAGATATAGTTTTGTATAATTACAGCTAAAACTCAAGACTGCAGCTTCTGACTTCCAGAGACTGTATGTCAAGTCTTTCTCCCTAAGTTAAGGTTATTCCCCGTGCCTTTTGTCTGATATTTTTCATTATTAGCCACGTTACTCGTACTTGACTTTCCCATACACCAATCTGAATTGTTAATTCACATGTCCAGACTGCTTTCTAAACATGCCATTACCTAAACTGCTGCCCAGATACATCCGAGGCCAGGATGTCAACTCTAAATCTAAAGAGTAGCAGAGCTGAGTGTTGCCATGTAGAGTATCACAACACAAAGTATTGGGACCCAAAACATTATGAATGGAATTTATTACCCTGAGCTTCATTACTCTCTACATAACAATTTTGATTCTGGATTTTGCTTGTAAGGCTGAAAAATATATGCGCATACAAATAATTCTCAAGATATAACCATATCTTGATCCTACCTTTCAGAAAAAAAAAAAAGAACAATTCCATCATGGATGACAAGCATTACACAGGTATCAGCTTTTATTATCTAAAACCTGTAGCTTTGTAAATACAGAAAAAAATTATTTTGGCTCCACGTGGTTAATTATTACAAATTTAAGAGAAAAATTCACCTGATATCAAAGTTTTAATATCCAATCAAGTTTAGAAATTTGATTCACATGTTCCACAGACAGAAATGACACTCAACTCCAAGAATTTGCTTTATATAATATGATGCCTTACTAATATTCAACTTTAGCTATTACAGCACTCATGGAGGTACACATTAGAACACTTATTTTTAAAACACTGTATACAAACTTCATTTGCATCAGCTTCATGAGCTTTCTTCAGCATAGCTCCTTGAGGTAGCTTCAAACAGAATACCATACAAAAAAAAAAAGGAGGCTAGAAAGATAACTGTATTTGTTGCAATAATACAATATTGACAGCAAATTATGACTAAAACCAGAACCAAATAATTCAAGAAGCAAAGGTTCTGAAAAAAACCCTAGAAATCTGTAGGGCTCCCCTTCAATAGCTTCTGTTTCACGCTGCTGTGTACTGCTGATCAATAAGAATAGTTTTTCACATTAAACATGAGTTATCTCCCTTTAAACTTGTCCTTAACCATTGTCGTTGATGATTATGTGCTGCCATCTAGCAAATGTTTCCAGAAAAGTTTAATTTTGGATGCTATTCTGTGCAAGGCACCTGAAATTTCTTAAAAAGCTTTTTAAAATACGAAACATATTCAAGACAGCAACAGGTTTTCAAAACAATTCCTTCAGCCTGCATTCTTGTAAGAGAGAACACAACTGGACAATACAATTAGGCTTAACACAGACAAACCCTTCAAAAGTAAGACCATATGCAGTGAATATGGAACTGCAAAACTGAAATTTTCATTCTACAAGTTATACTTTCCTTTTTTTTCAATGAACGCAATGAGTAGAAAATGGTAAGAAATACTGGATTTTCTTCTTTTCCAAAAACTCTGGTCTTCACTGTTTCACTTTGCTCCAATTTCCTGGTTTTTATCTCCTTTGCACCCACCCTCCCTCATTCCCCCCAACCAATCCTTCCTTGGGAAGTAATCAAAATGCAGCAATCCCATACAGTAATACGATGCCAGAATTACAAAAATTGTGTTTCTTAAGCCTTTTCAAGCTCAATTTTTCAGTTATGTAGTCACACTGAAATTGCACCATGCTATTTACCAGCAGCAAGAGGGCTTCCTAAAATTACTGGACCTTGCTGATTGTGGGTTCTGCCAAGACCTTGCTTTTTTTCTGTTATTATCTAGATATATATTCAATTACAGAAAAATGAAGGAAACATATTCTTTTGGCACAAGTTCTACTTGTTAACATGGAAACAGTGTGCTGTTTTGAAGCATTTACACTCCTATAAACAACTTCCTACTTTACAAAAGAAAGTAATGAAATGTCTAAACTAATTATTTGCATATTAATAATTGATTATGATAGGTTTCTCATTATTTTCTGTCTTGTTTCACCTCATCACAACAACTGCAATTTTCTCTTTTCACTCTGGGTCCTTAACATTGTACAGCTACCTTAAATCTCTCATTCATACAGTCACCTAAACAGTACAACATTTTCATTCTTTGCTCCTTATAGATCGGAACATTTGGGAGAATATTGCTCCACGGAGGTACTATTCTTTAATCAAATTATAATTAAAAAAACCCAAAGCCCTACAACTTTTGAAGTCTCTGCTCCTTTCCAATTTCTCTGAAACTGGCCAACAAGTTCAAAAGCTCTTAGAAAAGACACAGGCATCACAGTCTAACTATTTGTCTCATTTCCCTGTAAGATTTTCTTAATCATCATCATCCAATCATCAAGCAATCAAATGTCCTCCAGTTTCAAAGCACATATACACCTCATGTAGGTGAATATGTGCTTTGAAATACACCACTGCAGAACAAATAAGTTTTCTGACAGTTATAACTATTTCTTAGCTGTTAATATCAAACATAAACCAGTAAGTAATAAAAATAAGGGTCAAGTAACATTAAGGTAAGTGACACTTTATATCACTGAGAAACAATGGTCTTAAGAATATTTGTTCTTCCTGTAAACAAAATGTGAATTGGTTAAAAAAAAAAAATTGAAATGTATCATCCTAGAATTCCTTAAGATTCCACCATTTAGCAGGACATGGTATTTTATGTTAATTAAAAGCAGAAGTCTTTCTTTGCTAGAATTAAAACCTGAAACATGTAAGTATAATATCACAGAATTTCATAGAATGGTTTGGGTTGAAAGAGGCTTTTAAAGACCACCTGATTCCAACCCTGCTGCAATGGGCAGAGACGCCTCCCACTGGACCTGGCTGCTCCAAGCACATGCAACCTGGCCTTACACACCTCCAGAGACAGGGCATCCCACATATTCACAGACCAACAGATGGTAGTGCCTCACCACCCTTGCAGCACAGAATTCCTTCCTAATATCTAATCTAAATCTACCCTCTTTCAATTTAAGGCCATCCCTCTTGCACTATCTCTACATGCCTTTGAGAAAAGTCTCTCTGCAGCCTTCTTTTAGACTCCCTTCAGATACTGGACTCCTGAAAATCCAGCAAAGACAAACAATTTTACCAGCTATGTAAGGGTCACAAGGTTGTCTCTGCAACACATACCATCATGCCTAGTGTATATGGCCTAATGGGGAAAAACCCATATGATCCCTAGTATTGTCTGACTCTGAAAAGCTGAAGGTGCACAGAATAGAGCTGCTGTCATTCACTTTCCCTTAGCAAACTGGAAGAATACACAAGAAATATTATTTAATAGACTGCATTTTCAAAAATTATTTCTTAAGACATGGTCCTAATAAAATTCCTCCACTTCATGTCTTATTAGAGGAAGATAGGATTTTTACTGTTAAAATACTTTCTTACAAGGGCATCTCTGTAACAAACACACAGAAGGTATCTGTTACAGAGATATGAAATATCCATGTATTGGGAAATAATTTATGTCACATTTTATAAACTAAACAGCACAGTGATGAATACAGCTCTGACTCTTATAAAAGGACATACGCATGGTAATGGAAAACACTTTTTAATCTATGCATGCTAGGTCTCCATCCTACTCTAAGCCAGACTGACCTTCTATCCCTCTTGAAGAGATGGCATCAAGGATTTCAGTCTCTGTCCTACCTTACATCTCAGATGGACCTATTATTACTGAGTGTCTTCCTTTCCTACAAACTGGTAAAAGCTACCTCCTCCAGAACCTTCAGTTTCCTCTTAGGAGAAGGTTACACTTGAAGTATAAGATGAAATAACATTCCCAGTGTCCTTACTGAAATCTTCCAATCTTTGGTACAGAAACTTATTGCACTTTTTTTCTGAAGAGCTCCTCAATTAAACAATGTTTCTGTTTTCATCCCCTGTTATATGAGCATTTTTGTGGTGAAAGACTATGAAACATCACCCAAACATGAATCAATCACAAAAAGTTCACACTACAACTATGAACGAAATACCCTCTTCTACCCTCTACCCCCTTTGGTGATTTACAGGTATATTTCAATGTCAAATCACTCATTTCTGACCTTACACTTGCTAACAGCAAGAACCACAAGTTACTGAGTAAATATCTCTATTTTATGTACTGTCAAGCATTTCTCCTGATGAAGGGGCTACACTTCACTAAATTCTTCACCAGGAAATCGACCCCTCTCCAAGTTATCATATGCCTAAAACAAAAGTAATTTTTGTTCTGCTGATAACTGTAATCAAGCTGTTAATTATGTAGGCATTGTCTACGTGTATAGTGCCAAGTGCAGGTGCTCATACACACGTGCCAAGCAGAACAGCCAGCTATTCTAAACTGTTGGTGCAACACCTAAAAAGAGGTTACCTTAGTTGCATCAGGCTTATTGTGCACAATGATTTGCAAATATGTAACCAAAACCCATCACAAGTGAAACACACGTAACCGAATTCACACTATAAAGAAGAAAAAAATATACTGAAATAAGTATGAAACACCAAGCTTCTTACAGAACAGGAAGAAGTTAGCTGTAACCCATTAATTTTTCATTTTCAGTCCCTCTATGTCCAAGAAAATACGGCAGTATCTTTGCCATCCAGGATACAGGCAGCTGGGGCTTTGGTGGATCAGCCAGGTCACCTGCAAAACTTCATTGTGAACACAAACACAGCAACACAGGCGTGATGAAACGACACTCAGGGTCAGGACGTCGCACCGAGGCACACGTGTCGAAATCGCCCGGCACCCTCCTACAAGCAGCGTAACTTCACCCGACGGATGCTTTGCTGTGATCAAAGCTGAGCTCCAGCTCCAGCACGACGGGACGCGTTTCCCCAGGCGTTTTCCCACGCCGAGGGCCGGCGGCGGCCACCTCGGGCCTTCCTTCCCTACGGCTCCAGGCAGCCGCGCCGGCTGCGGGGAGAAGGGTGGG
>VYXD01004016.1:532562-560526 GCA_013397195.1 Hylia prasina
AAAAAAAAAAAAAAAAAAAAAACCACCACAACAAACCCACCAAAAAACAGTTTCAGAAAAAAATCTTCAGACATTTGCCAGCAATTAGCTGGCCCCTGGATGGCACTGTTGTGCCTAGAATTCTGCTTTGAAATCTGAATATTTAAACAAATACAACTGTTGTCGGCTGTCTGTGTAATACATTTTATCTGCAGGACCTAGCATTTGGATCTTGTTATATTTTAATGTTTGATTTCTAACTGGTGCTTAGGCACCTCCTGTGAGTGAACTGCAGCAAAATCACCCTTGACTGCACATTTATCAAGCCTTACATGCAAGTGAGGTTAGGCCAAGCGTGTCCTTTCAAAGTATTAGTTTTGAGTTCCATTTAGGATGTTTCTGAAGGTGGTGCAGGATGTTCAGTAGCAGTCTAGGTTTCATCTGGATCAGTAAAGAGCCAACTGAAAATACTTTGAACTCATCCCTTCATCTTGTAGTAAAGGAATTTTGTTCCAACAGGAGCTGAATTTTATTTAAAGGATATGTTTGCTGAGAGTGCTCTAAGTCTCACTGCAGGTGGGGGGTGTTTACTGCAGTTCCTGCCTCATAAAAATTCTGACTTGGACAATTATATCCAGTTTAGTGAGAGTCAGCCAACCATCACAGAGTGAGCTTTTCTTTGTAGTACCACCAATATCAGGCAGCTATAGTGATCTACACGAGAAGGAGCTGATTTCGGCTATCTCTGAGTATAGATTGGAATTGGGTGTGATACACGCAATGCCGTCAATATATGTTTAAGAATTACTGAATATAATCTCACATCGAGGTGATATTTGTTTGCAGTGAGTGTAAAATTGGATGCAAAATATCCAGAAGGAAAGATCATAAAAGAAAAATAGCACTTTCCTTTTGTCTTGATATTTCATGCAAAACTAATCCCTACAAATGCCAGTCTTAAGTTCCATTGTGCATCTTAGCAAAGAGAAAGACAAAAGCAGGAGCAGGGAGCCAGCTGAGGTTCTGTGAATCCAACCAGTGCCTGCCTGGCCTCACATCAATTAGAGTTGTGCCATCTGTGTAGCTTACTGGGTCATAACTTCCATTTTCCTTTCCATTTCCTCTGAACACTGAAATAACTTGCTTTGAAAGTTTCTTGTAGGCCCTGATTGAAATAAACGAGAGACTCCAAGTTAAAGTACTTTACATTGCCTGTTGTATTGTTATGGTTATGCTGCTAATTACGTTGCATTGTCATGGTTATGCCACTACTTGCCGGCCATTTCAAACTGTTTGTGTCCCCTCTGTACCCTTAAATTCCCGTCTCCTACCCTCCAAGTTCTGTATTCACCATAACACTGGTGACATACTTCTGGCTCTTCTTCATCCAACAGTTTTGTCTTCTTCTCAGTTAGTCATTGCTGAAAATAAGTGGTTTATTTCTTTCTCCCTTTTTAAACCTCAGCGGCCTTCCAGAGTTAAGAGTCTTTGTGCCTCATAGCTTCCTTGTCCGCCCTTTGTAATACTATTTTTTGACTTAAATTCATTCTAAGTCAAGATTTTCTTGTCAGCTTGTCACAATTAGGATGCTTTGAGGCATTGCCCCATATAACACTTTTGTGCTTTGATGCTTTGTTCTGACATTTCTTACTGTTGTGTCAGTATTTCGCTCCAATATTTTGGCATGTATTCGCAGTGTTGGAATGCATTTTTCTGAACTATTTTCTCTCCTTTGAGACCAAATGTCTGCACGTGCACGTCACAGGGCAGCATATACTTGTGGGCTACAAAGGTGGTTGAAGGGCCTAGAGGGGTAAGCCACACAGGGAGCAGCTGAGGTCACTTGGTCTGTTCAGCCTGGAGGAGACTGAGGGGAGACTTCACTGCAGTTACACCTTCCCTGTGAGGGGAAGAGGAGGGGTAGGCACTGATCTCTGCTCTGTAGTGACAGTGACAGGGCCCAAGGGGATGGTCTGAAGTTGTGTCAGGGGAGGTTTAGATTGGACCTTAGAAAAGGGTTTTTCACCCAGAGGGTGGCTGAACAGGGGTCCCCAGGGAAGTGGTCACAGCACCAAACCTGACAGAGATCGAGAAGTGTTTAGGCAATGCTCTAAGGCACATGGTGTGATTCTTGGGGTGTCCTGTGCAAGGCCAGGAGTTGAACTTGAGTGATCCTGATGGGTCCCTTCCAACTCAGGGTACTCTATTATTCTATGATTCTATTTGTAGGATATAAGATGTTGCAGAACAGTACAGGGGAGTTGAAATGGAAAACTATTTAAGGAAAGAGGGGGTTATGGCTGGGTCCTATTTCTCTCCCTTTATCTTGGCGCTCTCCAGGTTCACGTGATGTGGTAGCAGCTGTGTAGACCATCTTGTAGCTACAACTGGCCTGGATCCCAGAGGCCATGCATAAAAGTTGTGTTTTTGGGATGCTTACTGAAATATTGCAGACTTGCATTTGTATGCTCAGTACAGATGTAATTAAATATATATGAAGTTTGTTTTGTGTTGAAAATGATAATAAGTAGATTTTAGAAATTTCAATTAATCTTTCATGTTTTGCGACTCAGACTTTAAGAAGTTTCATAGAAAGAAGTGCCAGTAGTGTTAACCAGACACTGAAGACAACAAAACCAGAAGGTTTTCTGCAACTTGTCATTTCCTGCAGTTTGTGCTTTGACTTTTGCCAGAGGAGTTTCTTTTTACTGATACTTAGGCATCTGTTCTGGGCTTGCTCCCTTTCTTTTTGTCATGACAATTTAAAGATGTGGGCAGTTTAAAATGATTTTTTTTAAATGATTTCAACCAATCCCTTTCCACTTATAAGGAACAAATATTGATAGATATAAATGTTAAAATAGTGGTTTACTAACATGCAAAACAGCAACGGGCAAAAAAAATCCCCAACAAAGCAACCAGTAAATAATCACTTAGCACAAAATTACTAAATCTCAGGAGCCCCATGGGAACAAGGAGACTCCCAAAATGGCAGGGTGCTGCCCCCTCCCAAGGTGGTGGCCCCAACTGCCGACTGTGTGTAGACAAAGGGAAAATGGCCTCAGCCTCTGCCCCAAGATAAGAATTCTTATTTACATTATTGAAAAAAAAATCAGAAAAAAATTCCTTCATCCTTTATAAACATGTTCCATGAAACAAATTATTTTCACTTCTAAGATAGAATAGAAAACTTTGCTCTTATTAATGCAGATATTTTCCATATTTTTTTCTTCACTTTTGGCTCTTCGTACCCACTTACATGTGTTACTCTCCTTATGCACACATTAGAACACCCACTTTGCTGAAACTCATTATATTCGTATCATAGGTGTTCTTAAGAAAGAATTAACATTGAGATTCCTTCCTACTTAGAATCCATTCAACATTCAGCAACACTTAGAGAATTTAAATTTAAAAAAAAAAAATCTGAATTTAATGATTATTTTAATGTATATGAAAAGAGAGCTTAGAAAGAAGATTTTGTGATGAACTTCAGCCTGGGATATTAAGTTTAAATGTGTAAAGCACATTGTTTTCTTCTCCAATCCATCATAAATGCATCACTTAGTAATTCCTACATCCTACATTTTTCTTTTTTAAGAAGCAGTTCCAGTACTTCAGCTGACTATTTCAGCTTGTTGTGTGAGACCAAAATTTTCTTATTACACACAGGTAAATTGTTAAGTAAAAAATAGGATCCTAATGTCTGCTAGATTCCTTAAGTATTATTATAAATTAAAAAAAAAAATCCCATGAAAGTGTCATGGGTAACTCAAAACATTCCATATCCAAAAATGTTACAACCTGGGCAGTGAGTTTGGAGTAGGAAAAAAGCACCCCTGTGTTTCAGTCCAGAGATGGCTGCTGAATTTATGGTAGCAGAAAAGACTCCTCAAAGGTAAGGGAGAGAAAAAGACAAAAGACCAAGCTCCCTCTGATCCCTTCCAGGATAAGCTTGAAAATAAGCTGCAGAAGCACTCTGAGGAGACCCCATGAGCAAACGATGGACAGTGGGTCTTTGTCATGGCACTCAAACCACAGATGTGCTAGGAAAGATGAGAACAAAATGGGTCTGACTCATTCACAGAGAGAGATTGTTGGAATTCATAGTAAAAGATGCTCGGGGAGTGCACATTTGTGGTGTCTACAGCTAGAGCTGTAGGATGAGTCCTCGTACCAAGTCCCTGAAAAGAAATTTGAAAATGAGTGATGTAGCTTAGGAATGGATGGAGGTCTGTGGAATAGTACTGGAGTGACTGATGGGATTAATGGGACTGTCTGCTGCCTGTATTGCAAAGAAAAAGCTGCAGAAAATGAGTGGGCAAGAAAAGGATAAACTGTAGTATGAAATTTTTAGTAAGTGGGATCGGAAGTAGCATGGAATCATTACTACAAATGGAGAGGTGTGAACAGACAAGTAGAGGAGAAACTTCTTGGCTAAAATAGAAGAGAATTTTGCATCTGCAGAATAATTGTGGTTACTTATGTGAAAATATGAAACAAAGCATTGTTTAATTTTACTCTGACAATTCAGAAATTATTTTGTTCCAGAATTTAGATTTGGTAAGCAAGAATTCTCTGTATAGAAAATTCTGAAGGCCAAAGTTTGTTACATGCAGTGTTAGGCTTTTAAACAGAATGTTTTATCAGGCAGGAGTCAAATCAGGGTTATTTTTTACTTCCATTTCCTTTAGAGACACAGGGATACTTCCAGAGAGCACTTAAGACTTATCTAAGATCTTGTTGCTGAGGGTAATAGAAGTCTAGGGTGAGTAGATTCTTAACCTAAGTGCCTCAATTAAAATTTAGTTAGGTAGGATGAATCTTGGCATGGGTGTCATTGTAGTTGATTAAAAGCTCAGAAATATAGAGAGAGAAACTGGTAGTTACAGTCTACCTTAAGTCTGAAATCATCAACAGATGTGATTTACTCCAGATCCAACAAGGTGATACTTGAGTGCTCCCTGCAGTAATTAAAAGCCTTTGTCATGTTTCATTAGGTTCATGCACAAAAGCAGCTGGGGAATTGGAGTCTCAGGGTGTATTCTTGTGGGCACTTGACTGATGAAGATTACTCTCTATTTTCTTTACCCTTTGGAACTAATCCAGGAGTAAAGTCTGAAGCTGAACAGAATTCAGGTAGGATTCCTCTCTCAGGAGTCCAGTCCAAGGAACTCATCAAACTTCACAGATCAGAAGGTGACCTGTGAAGCTTTCTCACTTCTAAAATGAAGCTTTAGTTTGGTAAATCAAATGATTAAAGTACAAAGAGTACTACTTTGGAAATTGCATATTTACACAATACTGTTATGTGGTGATTAATGAGAACTATGGTTCAGTGTTGATACTAATAGTTTTGATATATGCAAAAGATAAAAGACATGCAAGAACAAATTTTAACAATGTATATTGTCTGAATTTCTTTCAGGCTACTAGTTATTTTTACCAGAACTTGCAACGGATTGTGGCATTTTAACCTGAGTTTTTTTAAAGGCATTGTTTCCTTATATCCTATTCTTAAATAATCAATTTTTTTTCTAGAAAAAAAATCATGTTTTGTCTCCATGAAAATCAGCAAAATGTAAACAAAAGTTTGGAATGCACAATAAATTTTCTTGAATTAATTTGTTATACGCAGTAGTTCTTGGAATACTCAAATTTTCTGTCACTGGTCTTCTGACTTTAAAGAAACAGCTGCTGTCACTTCAGTTAGGACCCTAATCACAGAACTAATGGAAGTTCTAAAAAGTTTGTGTAACCAAGAACATGAATAAATGTTGCAATATTAGGTGCATATTGCATTTTATGATCTCATATATATTTCAAAAGCTGCCCTTATATATCTTCACCTGACCAGCTGTTACATCTTTGAATAGGAAAGTACATTACTGGCCAATTTCAGGATACATAATAATGTAACAGATACATGGTAGCAACTTGAGAGCAGAAAGTTCTGCTTTCAAGCCTGTGAGTCCAATGAATGGATACTCCTTTGTAGTATCAAGTTTTCAAGGATAAGGGCATAATTTCTTTCATCAGTATGAGCAAAAAGTTAAAACAATTTCAATAATCTCTCTTCAATGTGTGGTTTATGAAACAAGCTGATTTTTGTTTTATACACTTTATAGGAACAAAAAAGCTGGGAGACTATGCTTTAAGGTTGCACTATTTTTTTTAGTTCTTTTTGTGTGTGTGTGCTCCTGGGTTAGAATTAGTTTACAATTAGACTTAGAAAGCTAATGTTAATTCCTAAACATAATTTTATGATGCAAATTTGAGAGTCTGTGGTGAAAATTCTGACTAATGAATCTGTAGCTCCAGCACCATTAGCAAAATTGCATTTCAAGGTTTTTAAAAGTGAAGTTAAAAAATATGGATGAAAAATTAATGTCTTTTTAATTTACAAGGTTGTAGAACTAGCACAAGCAGTAAAAAGTGTTTCATTTAAAAGCACTCCGTGTCATTGCAAGAGAGTACATTATGTGATATACCCAGAGGTTATGTTACATGCAGTCCTTTGGCAAAGATTAAACATACTGAGCTTTCAAACCACAAAATGATGGAGAAAGTCTGATATCTTTCCAGTGTCAAAGCTGTCGCTGAATGTTTGCCGTGAAACCAGTAAAAACAAGATAATTTTCTGAATTCTAAAAACTTGGGGCTGACACGTTGGAAAGCAACTTGGCAGGAAAACATCTTGGTGTCCTGGTGGACACTAGCTGACCATGAGCCAACAATGCACCCTCATAGCAAAGGAAGGCCAGAGGTCCTCCTGGGTTATGTTAGGAATGACATTGCCTGCCAGGAGGTTGAGGGTAGTGTGCCTTCCCCTCTTATCGCATGTCAGACACACCTGAATCTGTCAGTCCATCTCTGGGTTTCCCAGTGCAAGAAGGACATGGACATCCTGGATCAAGTCAAGAGGAGGGTGAGGACCAAATCATTGAGGAGCATGCAAGAGATGTGGGACTGCTCAGCTTTTAGAAAGCTCAGGGGGATCTTACCAATGAATATAACTATGTGATGAATGTCATGGTGCCTACTTGATTGGACAAGAGGCAGTGGGTGCAAATGATAGTAATGTCAAAACCCAGTGTATAAGTAAGTTTTTGGTGTTTATTATTCTATACTGAAACCAGTAAATGATGGGAAGAGGAGTATGCTGTTCCTAACTGATCGGTGTTTATATCTCAGCTCTTTGGGTTTTTTGAGTGACTTTGTCATATCTTGAGGGAGCACATCAGTGGTAGAATCTTGTATTTTGGTCAGAAGAACACTGCTAGAGTGATGAAAAGATGTTAACCAACAGACTTGAATGATTTGAACAAAAGAGCTTTCCTTCTTTTGTTTGGGCTTTTTGGGTTTTTTTTCTGATGTGATTTTGTAGGAAGGTAGACTTTCTTTTTTTGTAGCAAGTGGATAATATGCTAGAACATGTAAGACTCAAGGATGTTGTTACTGCATAAATATATTAGGCACCTGCCATGACTTTCTTCACAGTCTCTAAATGAGGCCTGGCTTCTCAGTCCACAGAATACTATTCTGAATAGGTATTTCACCACGGAGATTGTCAGGGACTTTCCAGTTTTTCTTCCTGTCTCTTTTTTCAAATTGCCTGAATTATATACAACATATACATGTTCTTGTTTCTAACTTGGTCTTACTTCCATTTCTGAAATAAAAACTTGTCTTAGATGCCATAATATCTGAAACAGAATAGGAAAGTAATTATGTCTGTTGGCTTGGAGTTTTTCAATTTTCTTCCATTTCATTGACGTTTCTAATAAGCACTCCAGCAATTTTATTAACCTCTGTATTCTAATTTGTTATAACTGTAGGAAGAATGTTCTAATTTCTTCTTTGCTTTCTTCTTGATTTTTTTAGCATTAGTGAATTTGTTAAGCTTGCTAATAACACATTAGTAGTTTTTTTTCACTGCTTTGATATTTGTGTCTATGTATATGCACATGTGTTGTGGATCTGTGACTTTGCGTTGATACTGCACGAGAGAATAAATAGAAAAGCCTTTTGCACTACTGAGACAAATTTAGAGGAATTCATTCACAAGGTCTCCATAGGACTACTGCAACAGCCTCTACATGGCTTAGTGCAGACACAGCTCTTCACAGATTTTCCTTCTTTTGAAGCAAATAGAGTAGGAGAGGAGCTCAGTGAATAATCTGGCTTTTCTGTTGCATCCATTGCAATATAAAACTCTCAATGGTGTTGACAGCAATGTCAGGCAATCTTTCAGTCACAATATTTTTGGGGTTTATTAGTCTTCTACAGGGGTGACTGACTTGATATTGTAAGTAAATTTGCATGTGAGTTCTTCTGAAAATGGTCACCTGAAATAAATATCCATAAGTGGGATGCACTTGGGGTGATTACCACTCTGAATGAATAGCAGGTATTTTAGGAAGAAATGCATGTACACAGAGAACGTTTCAAGTTCTCTGCCACTGAATGTACAAAATCTCTACAACCCTTAATAATATCTTGATCAATACCTGGTTGTAATTCTGCCATTCATAGCATCGTGCCTGGAAAATAACAAATGTATTCATAATGTTCAGTCAGAAAGAAACATGTTTGAAGTGCAATTTTCAAGTGAAAAGAAAGAAATTCTGTGAAATGATTCTTGTCATCTGATTTCTTGATGTCCAATGATGAATACCCACCTCTGGAAAAATTTCAGAGAGAAGGACTGTCATAAAATGCATGTTTAAGAAGGTCTTTTAAGACTGCTCAGGCTTGGTTTGCTAAAAGTTCTTGCTCAAATTTCTATCAAGCAAGGAAATATATTTGGTTTATGCTTTTAGCTTTGTGGCCCATCTACCGCACTAGCAACATTTTAGGCTCTGGCTTCCAAGGTCTGGTTATATCAGTCCTTCTGATTTCTCATTCATTTTGTTCATAGGTGAAAGGCCTGACATTTGTGCAGTGCAATAATTTTGGAAGGCAGAGAGAAAGTTGATAGCTCAGCCTCCGTATGAATTCTCTGCATAACTTCTGGGGGTTAATTAATGGTAATGGATTCTGATTGTACTCCTCACCCTGGCATGGGAGATCCTTGGGAAAGAAGCGAGGTCAGAATAGTCGTTAGCCACTGAATTCTTTTCTGCAGTTGATGGCAGCAGGCTATTAGGATGCTTAAATTTATGTGAAGGTCAAGAAAGCCAATTGCAGGGCTGCTGGATGTTTGAAACTGACAAAAATTCCTTGCTGAGTATAGCTCAACTGAGAACCAGAAAATCTAGGCTGAAATCATATTGGAAATCTGCAGTGCAAAAGCACCTTTGTGCAAAAGCACCATTCACACATAAAAAGTTCAGCTTCAGCTCATGTAAATAATTCATCCACTTAGCCATATCTTTTTTATACAGATTAAATTCAAGTATCTCATTAAAGCTCAAAAATAAAGATTACTTTGAAGTCGAGCTGACGGTTTTTTTGATGGACGCAGGATAAGTCTCGTTATCATGATCTGACCGATGGGGATTTTTTCTACTACCACAAGGAGATACTTTCAGAGGTGATGAGGTCTTTTATGATGCCATTAAAATGAAAAATTGGTGAAAAAGAGCAGAAACCAATTTCTACACTGCTTTTTGAATGTTTATATAGTCATTAAATTAATACATGTGCATCCACAAAAAACAAGAGGAATGAGGACATTCACCTTGCACACATAGCCTGAAAAGCACTCTCTGAATAATTTATTTTTGTTCCCTGGTATAAAACCAGAAACCTGAAGGAAAAATTCAAAATTACCTGGTTGTAAATTAAAAAATTAATGGTTATTTACACCAATTTTCCTCTTACCAACTTTCCTGTTGTGTAGAACAACACCTGGAAGAACATCTAGAAGCAAATTTTTTTTTTGCTACACCTTTCTTTGTATTATTATCTGACAGTTTGTAGAAAAATTGATAAATTATTACTTCTTTATTCAAAAAGGTTTCGAAATGTTTATTATTTTCGTAACAGATGTCTGAATGGGTAAAAATTCCCATTTCTTCCATGTGTGATGCTTTGGATGATTCTGTTATTGACTCATAAGATCTGTGCTCCACACAAGAACTCTGATTTGGGTTGTGTATGGTGGATTATGCTTGTAGTGTGATTTCTAAGAGACAAGTTCTCATTTTCTGATTTTCTAAAAATTTAGATAATTTCAGCAAGTTTCTTTCTTCATCCTGAATATTAGAGAAAGACTATGTGTTGTTGATAGACAAAAAGGTACCACCTGACATGCATAATTAATGTAAATTACATTAATATTACAGTTGTTTGAATATTTTCCTCAATTCTGTTATAGCAACCAAATTTTAAATTTGACAATGCATTAGGAGTTCTGGTTGGTTCTCACAAATCTTATGCATGAACTTCTAAGATCTTCTATGAATTGCTTTGTCTTTTGAAATTATAGAGGTTTTCGGCAAGTAAAGTGAGTACAGCAAGATCAAGGGTTCAGGTTTTGGTATTCTCTGCGTTATACACTGTTCTGGTGTCTATAGTAAAGGATAAAGTAGAAATAGACCCAGCCACTGGGTTTTGAGTAAATGATACAATCTCTTCTCTCTTCATTTCTGAATTCCAGTTCCTATTCCTCTGGTTTACTTCTCTGAAATAAGTAAGTATAACCCAATGGGGTTTGGGTTTTTTGATATCTCTGGGTTGGCTACTGATGGACCTTTAATAAATACTTTAATAAAATTTCTTAATCCCCACAGCAGATCATTTAGACCCTCTATAAGTAAACCTCTTTCATTGTCATGTTTGTCAGTTCAATGGCAGGAAATGTTATGTGCATTTTGAACATAGACAGTGAATTGAGTAATGGCTGCAGTGGCAGAAGATGTCAGTACTTCTCCTGACAGTCTGAAAGATGAAAAAATGCACAAATCTTACAAAATATTAGTTTATCTGCCTTGCAGGGTGCCTATATGCAGTTCAGAATAATGCGTGTAAGTGAAGAAAACTTAGTTTGTTGTTGGCTGTTTTAACTAGGAGGTCCAAAACCCACTAAAATTTATTTACATGGATTTTGGATGCATTTTGTAGCATACTTTTAGGTATATGTTAATCAAATGGGTTTTCATTTTGCTAAGCCAGGAGAGAAAAAATAGTTTATAGAAATTTTAATGTAATATTGACCAAATTCTGTCCATTTTATGAATACAAGTCCATGCAAGTGCTTGCTAAATTATGGTAAGCAGGTTTTAAGTAATTTATCTGATGTGTGTAATTCCACATAATAGTCTGTGAATATAGTTAGGCACATAAAACAGGTGGTGGGATGCACCACACATGTTGGAGCAGGAGGTATTTTCTTTCTCTAAGAGGGAGTGAAAATGTAAAGCTCACATTTGTAACTTTATGTCATGCAACTACTAATTAAGGTGGATATGAAAGAAATTCAGCTTTAAATATCACCGAGCAATGCCTTCAGACGTCACTCAAAGTCAGAACTGATCATGTAATTTCAACTATTTTTACAAATTTTGCTCACTAGTAAATAAACAGCCAGTCTTCTACCATCATAACCTGGAAGAACATTTAGGAAAAAGATGTTCACTGACTGAAGGAAACTTTGAGGTGTTTATAAGCATGTGTCCTATTTTTTGTTTTATACCAATATTCTTTGTAAGAAGAAAAGTAAGACTAGAGTTGGAGTTCTTAAAGGGATAGCTTTCTAAAAGTTCACACTATTTTTGTCTGAAAGTTCACTGTTTCATGGAAATTTTCTTGTCTGCTTGACAGCAGGAGCAATGTGCAGAGATGTTTGTGTTGAGAGAGAGAGAGACCTTTTTCACGATTACAAAACTCTTAACACGTGTATCATTAGCTCATTTTGCTGCCCTGGGGTTTTTTCTCTTAACTCTGTTTAATATCTGAGACCCAGATAAGTAAGTTTAAAATCTGTGAATAATTTTTTGAAATTTAAATTCAGTCACAAGATTCTTGATATTACTGGAAGTTACAAGAAACTGGCTAGGATATTTTACTTAGGTTAGAAGGAAATACTCTCTAATATTACGAGCTTATAATATCTGTTCTCCCAAAATATAGGCTCTGGTTTATTTAGAATATATATTATTTGCATGTTATAAAATATGCACAGGTATAAAATTCATATGTGCTTACAGTGTAATGCTTAGATATGATCTTGACTTTAAGGATGTATTTCAAAGTGTTTATAAACAGCAAGGGACTTAATGGTGAAACAGCTTTCTTATGAAATACCTTGGAGCTTTGTGTGTCAGTAGAAATCAGTTTTGTACATACATCCTTAAATACCATGCTTTCCTTTTATTTAAGGAATGCATCAAGGTTTGATTAAAGGCTACTTTATTATTCACTTTCTTATAAGTAGAAATAAATTGCCATTCAGAATATGATTTTTCAAAATATGTAAAACAAATTCTTCTATCTACGGCTCCTGTTACTCAATTTTAGATGCAAAGATCAGCTCATGTCTGTAATCTCTAATTCTCCACAGAATAGGAAAAGTGAGGATCAAAGTTGTACTGACAATAATATGATTATTTTTGATTCATTCCAAATTGCTTGATACCAGGTTGTTTATTGCAGGAGCTTTATGTAGGAGGGCTGTCATTACTAATGGTTGTTGCCAGTATGGTTTGTGGCAGTAGCTGAAAGCAAAATTGCAGCATCAAATTTCTCCAGCTGAAGGCAGAGGGTAATGTTCTTCAAAGACCTCTTCAGTACCTTCATGAAAGGTGGCAAAACTCCAGATTCCAGTATTTGAAGTAGTTGGATACAGACTTCAATACAGCTCAGCCAATATAAGGAATATATGAATGTGTATATGAAGCAGTCAGACATATAATCAGATACAGCTCAACCAAGGTAAGAAATAGATTTCTTCAGTTGTTCTTTTTCACTTTTTTATAAGGAACACCACCAAGCAGTTGTGAGAGGTGCTAATATCTTCAGGAAAATATAACTGGGCAGAATGTCCTTGAAAGCCCCTTAGTATAAGAACTGCCCACAGCCACTTGGGTGCAACGTTATCATATAAGCTTCTTGCAAAGGAAGAAGATGAAGTAGTAACAGTTCCATAAGGCATGTTCTCTTCTCAAACTCATATATCATATGGAGCAGGAAATATATATTATGACATGATAGAAAATCAGTCTTGCCATACATGCTCCTCACTGGAGACATTTCTGTGTACGTCTGTACATCTGTACATAGAAGTGGTACATGAATGTTCTTACTAAGGTCAGTCTGTATTGCAACTTTTTTTGGTCTTCATGGTCATAAATGAATTTATATTATGGTATTATAATTATTTTCTCTACAGGTAATAACCCCATGATAGTCACAAGTTCCTCTGGAGCTGCTGGAGAGTTAGCATTTCATTGCTAATTCTTGTTTCAATAATGTTTTTTCCTTTGAATTTAATTTCAGAATAATTTGTTGTCTAATAGCTTTAAAAATCGTATTATTGAGCTCTGTATTGCTAGGTTAAAATTCAGTTATGTAAATCATAAATTAATTAATGAACAGTTTTTAAATATTAAATGCTGATTTCAGATACTTTTTGCTTAATGAGGTTAGTTTTAAAAGCTGAGGTGTTATTAGTTTCCATCACTGAACTGATATATGAATTGTTCTTATTATATTCCTAATTTCTATATATTCCTGTATTCCTGGCGTATTCAGGGTACTGAAGCAAATGGCTGTTGGGGCATTGAGTGCTGTTTCAATACTTGTTCCCAACATCTGTTTCTCATTTGAACTTTCTGCACTCCTTTATTTTCCTGCCCTGTCTGGGCCTCGCTGTGAAACAGAACTGCCAAAAGGAAAAAGAAAGAAAAAAAAGAAGTTTCTGGTCCCTTGAAACTCTGGTCAGGCAGCAATGTTCTGCAATATTTTCCTTTCAGACCACCAGACATAAGAATATGAGCTCTCTCTTATTCTACATTTTTTCTCGCAGCAAAAATTCTAGCCAACTTTATGACAGAAGAAAAGAAGCAAGATAGGCTGATACATGATTCCAGGTTCCAGAAGATGTTTTAGACATTGTGGTCTGGAAACAGATCTACCAGTCTATTGATCTGGACTAAGTCATCCTTCAAAGGAAAATAATTTACCAGGCCTCAGTGGGCAGCAGTCCTCTTGAGAGCACTTACCTTGAGGAGCCAAGTTTCGGGTTGCCTAAAGAATCACTGGCAAAGGTATTGGCAAAAGAAGAGTTGGTTTAAAAGCAAAAGCATTACAAAGTTCATTACTCAGGTTCACCCTGCTATGTACTAGATGGTGAAGCACACAGAGAAAAGGCAAACAAAAATCTAAACCCATTCAATCTGCAACTAAAATCAACCCAAAAATAACCTGTGAGAAGGCTTGGGGGCTGTGGGAGGGAGCGGGAGAAAAAAAATGGTTGGAAAGGATAAGGATCAGGAGTAAAAATGAATAAAGAAGGCCCTCCTGCTGGCTCACAAGATTCAGAGTAGACTCCCTTGTAAATGGAGCCTAGGAAATTTTTGGTCTAAAACTTGAAACCTGAACTTAACAGCCGTACAACTAACAGCTAACTTAACAGTTAGTCTACAGCCTAAGTTAAACAATTGAACAATTTATACAGAATGTATGATAGCACAACAGTAACATACAGGCCTAACTTGCAAATCTGAAATACTTAAGAATCCAGGAAAGCAACATTCCTGGTATATTTGCTATGGCATATTCACATTAGCATGTGCACAGATGTCAAGGAGTACATGTAAGATACATACCCCTGAAAAAATTCACCTTCATTTCAGTGAAGCACTTGCATCAGATACCTTTGCATCTTCTCAGTGGGCGAAGGGTTGACTCTGGAGGAGGGAGTGAATCACCATCACTGATGTTCAATGACCCTCTGAGTACAGCAAACTTGAGAGCTCACGAGCTCTGAAAGGCCCTGCTCAGAGGGAAGAGCTGGTTGCAGCTGCTGTGGTCCAGGGGACCTCCAAGGGTCTCACTTTGGGCTACGGTTTATAGCGTTACAACAGAGTGAGTTTTGATCATAACGATTTCTCATCCTGGCTGCAATTCAGGTAGGTAACTTTTTTCAAAAGTGTTATTTCCCTTGGGCAGTTTTTCAGGCATGAAAAATAAACATCCAACATTGTTGAAAACCAGCAGCTCATTGGACTGCACTAGTTCCTGGAAACAGTTTCTCTGATAAGCTTGAAAAAAGGCTGAGCCCAGGTGCTGTTCATGGAGGCTGAAGCTTAAAGAGCATTTTGCAGATCATGGTTTGGCCTCAGTGGGGCAGGGGTTGCACCACCACAAGTTGTCAGGACATGGCACTCTGCTTGATTTGGGTCAGGTTTCACTGGACAAAAACTAGCAGTACTACCCAAATCCCACTTCAACAAATGTCCAGTGGAGATGTTTTAAGAACACGTTAAGGAGGTTTAGTGAAACTGAGATATCTTTGGATTTTCTTTTTTGTTTTTTAAAGGAGACAAGTATTTTCAGAAAATTAATTTACATATAAATGGTCTGCGAGAATAAAATTGTATATTTTTGTATGGAAAAGTTTTTGAAGGAAAAATTTTCTTAGAATTTTGAGAAACTGAAATTTGTCTAGAGCACACTGGCAATGACTTATGCGATGCAGCAAAAAAGGACTCTGACACGAACTTCTCTGTCACTAGGAATGCACTCAGGTGATAGCAAAATTGGTGCATTTTCAGTATGGTTCAACACTGAAAGTGAAATCCGCTAAGGGTTAAAATGCTATGCACAATGCACAAAGTCTGGTAAAGGAAGACTGGCAGAGGCTAAAACCTGTAAACCTGTTTTTTTTTGTTTTGTTTTGTTTTGTTTTGTTTTGTTTTGTTGGTTTTTTTTGTTTGTTTGTTTGTTTGTTTTTTTGTGAGTTAGTGTGTGATGGCATTTCAGTGGTCCATTAGCTGACAAGGGAAGAAAAGACTGTGGTGTACCCATTATGCAATGCCTTTGCCTCCATGGTGTTCTCTGCTTTCCAGTTCCTTCTATGATGAATTAAAATTTTTCAATCATGTAGCACCATCCAGGTCAAAGAGAAAGAAGTTCACACTGGATTGTGGGACTTAGTATTTGAAGAGCCTTGGCTGAAATAGGTGCCTGACGTATAATTTCCATAATGCAGTATAGGGCCTGGAAAATGATAGTTAACATTTTTTTTATGTCAAAAGGACTTTTCCTTGTGGTGCATTAGAAGTTATACGAGTCAGAGAGACAATGAAATATATGATTTTGACTTTACTTAAGAAAAACAGTTTTCCAGTGAAAAGTTCACAATGAGGTTTAGTATTAATATTAGTTAAGCAACTGTTTATTCACTAAACATGTGGAACTGTGCTAGCTCTAATAAATTATTTTTTTAATTTCCATCCAAGAGCCTTCAGGAAGACAAATATTTCAGTAGAAACTGGTGATCTAGCATCAGTTATGTTCTTTCTAGTCAAAGTTAATAAGGAATGTACTTGTAAAGGCTAGATAAAATTTCTGTCACAGATATGTTTATATTACAAGTATTGTGAGGAGTTACATGGAAAAGAGTTTCCCATGTCAACCATAAACATACAAAAAACAATGAATCACAGACTTTCCTTTCCCCTCTGCTCACAGTCCCTACATACAGGATCCAGTTGTTCCAAATTTTGATCTTGAATCATTTTTAGACATGATTTCCTCAACAATTACTTAGTCTGGAAATGCTTTTAACTAGAAACTTATGTTTTCAGGAAATAATGCAATTCTCAGCTGTTATTCAATCCACTCCATAGATGACATCTCCCTAGTTTCATACTCTAATGTGGATTGATTTATACACCTTCACACTTCGTTGTCACAATTCTGTCTTGCAAGCAAGACAATACTCCCTTGTGTAGAGGTGTGACAGTTGTATGTGAAAAGTCATCTGCATAGTTTGAAAACAAGCAGACAAGGTTAAAGGATTTCTGTAGTCAATTACTACTAGTAGTCAATTACTACATTACTTCTGTAAAACAGAGAGAATGCTGTGGATAGCAGATAAAGCCTTCTCAATTTCTGCTCAGAGAAGCAGAGAACTTAAGTCATACTTCAAAAAGTTGTTAAAAATAGGAGAGGCCCAGGTATCAGACTTAAATCCTTGTAGACATGAAGCAGGAAGGAAAATGTCATACTGACATCATAGCTCTTATAGTCTGCTCCATGTGAAAGAATAATGGGTATTTCATTGTCTTATGAGAAACACTTCATTGCTTTTAAGAGCACTGAAGAATAAAGCACCACAGATACTTTTTGAGGCTGCTAGGTAGTGATTATCATCATTTTCAAATGCAAAAAAGTCCAAAGGTTATTGATGGTCTGAGACAGAGCTAGGGAAAGGACTCAAAATTCTTGAATTCCAATCCTTTGACTTAACCAGATGACATTTTCAAGACCATATCTCCTATTTCTGGGTGTTTTCTTGGTACACGGTGGAAGAAAGAAAAGTATTGGTTTGGTGTTCATTACTTCAAACTTTTCCTGTTAAGTCTGAATCTCCTGAATTTCATGTGTGGGCTGACATGTTTATGCTGTGTTCTTGGATGAACATCAGGGGAAAAACACTGGTGAAGAAATGGTAAAAAGTCTTTTAAAAAGAACTTGCTTCAAAATTTCAGGTTTCAGTAGCTCTTGTGAATCAAAGTAGCAATGTGATCAAAGTCTATGTGTTACCACACCACAAATTCTAAGCAAGCAGCGTGTGCGGTTGAGCCTCCTGTTATGTGTGCAGGAAATTCCTTGCTCACTGCTGTAAGTGTAATATTACAAGACCTAGCATCTGGAAATTCTGAATTTTATTTCTGCTTAATGAAGACTAGTAGTATGTTCACAGACCCCATCATTGGTTCGACTAAGGCTGTTGGTCCACATGGAATCATAGAATGGCTTGGGTTGAAAGAGGCCTTAAAGACAATCTAGTTCCACACCTCCTGCCATGGACAGGGACACCTTCAACTAGACCAGGCTGCTTAAAATCCCATCCAACCTGGCCTTGAACACTCCCTGGGATGTGGCATGAACAACCTGCTCCAGTGCTTCACCATCCTTACAGTAATTTTTTTTTTCCTAAATCTAAGCTAAACCTACTCTTAGTTTAAAATAATTTTCCCATGTTCTGTCACTACATACCCCTGTAAAAAGTATCTCTCCATCTTTCCTATAGGTTCCCTTCAGGTACTGGTGATGCCTTGAAAAGCTAACTAGAACAGAGGCTGGACAGTGTTAAAGGAATTAAGTAGGTGTTTATTAAAAAGGCCTTCAAAAGATACCCCTTGGGCAGTACAAGAGCCTGGCTGAAGCTACACCCAAAATGGACAATGGGTCACACATTTTCAAACTTTTATAAATTTTGGTCTATTTACATATTGGGCTTGATTGTCCAATTACAGCTTCAGGTTACTAAGTCCCATCCTCCCAATTTGCTCTCCTCAATTTGCTGTTGTTTATACTTTCTTGGGCATGAAGATGTGATGGTGACCTTGGTTTTCAGGCTGAAAAAGGATTGTTTTGTCTAACTAAACTGTGAAGAGAACTTGCTAACACTCTGTATGTAGTTCAGAGTTATATACCAATGCAGTAGAAAATCTGAAAAATATGAGACCAAAAACTTAAGGCGTCACTGGAAGGCCTCAATTAGGTTGCCCTGAAATTTTCTCTTCACTAAAACCATAAAATTCTTACACAGGATCTGAAACACAAATGAAGACTTTTGCTGCTTAAGTATTTTTTATGATGAGCAAGAAATGTAGTTTTAAAACAAGATCTGTGTTTCAAACCCAACTTTTGTGAGCTAGGGCTGTGGAAATAGGTTTAGCATTATCATCCTGAATTTCTACTAGTCTTCGTCTGAAAAGCTGCTTTACTAGCTTTTGGAAGGAATTGAACTGGCAGCCCTGTAGAGTCTGTATGAAAAGATATTGCTGATGCTAGCCAAATGCATGCTTTTTATTCAAGGAACTTGGAGTTTGTGATTTATTATTAAGACAAATGAGTGTCAAAAGGAGGTTGCCCTCTGTTCATTTAATGAAAACAGAAAGTGCCATTGAAGCAATTATCTTTTACTTGGGCTAGATTATTGCATCTACCCAAAATAAACTCTTAAATGTCACATATTGTAACAGCTTTCTAATTACAAATTATATTTTTTTATATGTATCAAGGTTTTTAAGTGGTAACTTTCATAAAAAGCTGTTGAATTATAAAAAAATCTAGCACTGAACAAAGATGCATCTGTGCTCCCTGGGTTCTAAGTTTTAAAAGCTGATTTCAATTTTTTGTCTCACTAATTTCCCTTAATACTTCATGATACTTGGCTTGTGTTGGAGGTCTTCCAAATAAGCTGAGGACACTGAACTATTTCTTGAACAACAATACCATATAGAGTCTGTCTTTGAAGAATTCCACAGTGTCTATGTTAGTAGGGGTTGTGACTACTGGTGAAGGAAAAGCCACTTTTCACTTTCCCCTGCACTAGTACATAACGATCAAAGTTAGAAAACCACCTTTTGCTTTACAAACCAGTTTAAAGAAAAAATGAAATGCAGTATGATCTTGTAATTATGCTTAGGTTTCCTGGCTGTTTTGTTTCACATGCCAAAAAATCCTTTCATCTATGAGGCATTAGTGTAAAGTTTAGGCAGACATCTAGTGCTTCTTATGATGTGCCATTAATAGCTTCAAGCAAGCACAGTATTGAGTCAGCTTTAAAGCAATCCTAAACTCTTTTTCTCTCCCTTTCTCAAAGATATATCAAAATGCAGCAATAATAAAAGCAAAAATATCAAAACTTCATAAATTCCCAAACAAATAATAAATCAAAAGCCCCAAACTTAGAATAAGTACTTCTGAAGTATCAAAAATTTCTGTTATTTCAAAGTAGCTAGGATATTGTGCTGCAACACTTTCATGCTTCAGCAAAAACTCCCCTGTATAACTGTGCATTGAGATAAAATTTTCAAGTCAGTGTGGTTAGCAGATGTAAACAATATTTTATAGCGAATCTCCTCTAAGGGTACAGGTGGTATAGAAATTCTCATAGTAATGCATTAGGAAAGCTGATAGAGTTACAAAACATTAAAAGAGAGGAATACCCTAGAATATCCGTTTGGGACCACGGGGCAAATTTATTCTACTGTGTTGAAGTGCTAAAGTAGAGCTGTGATACAAATTCCCTGTCACAATGAGTGCCTTGTCAATTTTAGCTAATTACCACTGCCAGTAATCCCAGTAAGACATTACCTTAAAAATAGTTTATGATCTCATGGGTACTGGGAAATTAAACTCCTCTGCTGCTATATCTATTTTTTTCCATCTCCCTACATTCAATTTATAAGAAAAGTTTAAACTCCTGCAAGTTGTCTAAAAATATAATTGTAGTAATTAGTAGTTTCATATTTCATTTCTGGCTGATGAATTTGAATGTAAATTCATTCAGTCTTCTCTGAGTTGTTACATGCTATGTGGGGATAAACACAAACAGGGGATGAGCTATTGAATTTTGCTTATTTCAAACTCTTCAGTTCTGAGTAATCTAAGAGATCTATTGCCACTCTTTTCTGAGGGATGGATTCACTGTTTGCTTTACTTTTTTTTTTCTGTAGAAGATCTAATAAGTACTCTCTGCTTTTAAAGAATACTTTTCTACAAAAGGTTAATCCACAAGTTCTCTGTACACTTTAACTAATTCTGATTTTTTTTCTTTTCTTATTAAATAAGACTACTGTGAAAAGCAAACCTAAGAAACAAATCACCATCAAACATTATTTTGCATTAAAATGAAGCTTTCTTGCTTTGATTTGAAACAATAAAAGGAAAGACTGTTAAGTGGAGAAGAGTCTTCAGTAGCTAATGAGCAAAGAGACTCCAGAACATCAGCTATTTGTGTTTATGTTGAAACTGAGTCAAGGAAATTATTGCTAGATAAAGAGAATATTGAAAAATACTAAACCATTTCAAAGTAAAACAAACAATAAATGAAATAGATTAAAATTAATGAACAAATATAGAAGTCAAGAAATGACATTGCATTGCCAGTTTACCCTTATTTAAGTGAAAATGAGGGAAGAGAAGAAGATATTAGCAATTCAAGGTGAAATCTAAATTAAAATGAAGGTGATAGTAAAAAATTAAAGGGTTGCAATATTAAATCTAATTTTTCCAAGAGGGAAGCTATGAGTAAACTGTACTGGTTTAATGGGTAATAAAGCATAGATGATAAAGGATTAAAAGTGAAAGGGAATAACATTATGTTAGTAAATGCATATATTTTTAAATTGGTGTGGGTTTTTTTTAAAAAAATGTATGTATGTATGATTAAAAATGTATTATTAATATTTTAGGCTTGGTTACTATGACTTAGCAATAGACAATTGTTGGAACTCCGGAAAATGAAAATTTCAGGCTTTCCACCTTTAAAAGGTGCTACCCTTAAGCAAACAGCACATTTGACTTGAGGCCTTGGAACAGGCTTCCAAGGTTGAGTAATAGCACTGGGGTTGTGGGTGTGTAGTTTGACTAGTATTATATGATCTCACAGGGTGAAAAACAGATTTGAGATTTTACTATATAGCAATACATGTGAGTCAAGGAGGACTTTGGGCACTGGATCAGAAATATAAACAATATAGGTGTCATCTTTTTATTGGGTAATTAGTGTTTAAATAACCTTGGAAAGAGTTAGTTACTCTATTTTTGCCTCATTTCTCTAACTTGCTAGTTCGAGCTCACAAGCTCGTGAGTCTTTAAATGGATAAGAAATTATAAACATCCAAGTCTGAACACGAAACCTGTGTTTCCTGAGTATTAATCCTGACCTTGGCAGAGAGAAAAAGAAGCCAGAACCATCACAGACAATGGTTTTAAATTGAAAAAGAGTAGGTTTAGAATTGGATGTTGGAAGTTCTTTACCATGGGGGTCATGAGGCACCAGAACAGGTTGTTCAGAGCAGCCATGGGTGCCCCGTCCCTGGAAGTGTTCAAGGCCAGTTTGGATGGGGATTTGAACAATATGGTCTAATTGTAGGTGTGTCCTGCCCATGGTGGCAAGGAACTAGATCATCATTTAGATCCCTTCTAACCCAAAACATTCTATGGTCCTAGAATCTTGTGATTTAGGAACTAGGAACGGATAAGACTGAATAACTTTCCCACTTGCCCAGTGTTCGTTCTGTATAAAAGACCATGCATTAGGGGCCAAATTAATTTTTTCTGAAAATCTACTGGTTTATGCATTGTTGGTTTTTAGCAGTAGTTACAAAGGTTCAGGTAGAAAAGGTGGCTTAAAAAAAAAAAAGCTTAATCTTTGTATGTCTACAGCCAAGTCCAGAACAAAATGCTGATTAAAGTCATCAAATTGTTAAATCTTGCATTACAGCTCACTGCACATGAAATCGGCTTGATGATCTCACCTAAGACCTTTGTAAATAATCATGGCTAGCACATCTCTGTAGGGCCCCTATAAATGATAGTTTTGTCAACATGAGTAAAGTGTATGTTGTTTGTTCCAAGGATTTTGCAATTTCTACAAGGTATGAGAAATAGCTACATAACTCACAATGACAATGAAGAAAATGGGTATGTGTACTCCATTTCTAAGGAACAGAAGAACAAGCTGAGTGCTCTAGGGGTTTGAAACACAGATTTCTTGTCTGGCACACTTTTGATATGCAAAACGGTTTTAATGGCCTGTTCTCATGCACTAAAAATTATAGATCTTATATGTACTACCGCACCTATTTGTCGGATGTGGCATTTTTCAGTAGATTAGCGCTGGTGTTGGAAGCCTGTGTTGGAAAGCATGAAGTCATTATCAGGCTAAGGTGTAACACTGAAGAATTAGTAAGATGTTCCTGGGGAAAAACAAACAATGAAAGAAATTAAGGAGCGTAACAAATTTACGAGAAATCAGAAACTGTACGACAAGAAATCAGAAGTGGAAAAACAGATTGAAAAAAGGGAGATGTTCTGTGGTTTGTATATGTGCATGATTCTGACAGTGACTTTCTACACCGTAAATGAGCAAATGAAAAGTAATAATAACCTCGACAAGGGGCAGTAAAATTGCTATAGGAGAAGACCAAAGAGAATTTTAATCACCAGTATTGCAAAACCCCTGGATTTTGAGGATGTTAAATGCAAACAACAGCAGGGTGGATATGGTAGAGGACTGTCCAAAATACTGCAGTTAGGAGTCTCTACAAAACAGCTTTATTAGCTGTTTGGATGGCTGAAGGGGAACTGATTAAGATAAAAAAATTATAAACAACAAAATAAATGAGAACATCCATCTATTGTGAAAGTAAATGTTTCCTGGGGTTAGCTGTCAAAATCGATAAAGCTGAACAGTCTCTTTATTACTTACATAGCTTCTTCTAAAGCTTTAACAGCTCATAACAGAAGATAAAAGTGAACTCCTTTTCCTGTCAGTCACAGGAATTTTATTGGGTGACAGTGTAATACCATTTTGTGCTGCACTGGTCAGTTAAATCGCTGTAAAATTATGATTGATATTCATCTCATTTGCATTTTTTGGCCTTTATTGAGGAGGTTTTTTTCCGACAAAGCTACTGCATTTGATTTCTTCTTCATCCAGTATTCTAGCATCTGACCTAATTGTGACACCATGATCCTGAAAGTAGTTACTTAACTGCTTTGGGCAGCCAGAGTCCACAAGTGAAACTCTGAGTAACCTGAAAGAATATGAAGTACATGCATTAACTCTAGCCCATTATCATCTAGCACTTTCTAGAATAGCCTAGTTGAACAAAACCATTCCTTGAATTGCTTATTTAAGTTTGACACAGAAAAGGCCCACATTTTGATTAAGAAACTCCTGACCCTGTTTAAGCATTGGAGTTCTTACTCAGTCCATCATGATGACATTATAGCGGAAGAAAAACCACAGTTAAGCAAACATGCTGACCTTCAGTAAGCCCTGAGGCTGTCTTTGATTCTTGTACAGTGATATACTAGAGGCATGAAATTGTACACAATTTTTTCTGTTGACCACAGTCCTGTGTTTAATATTGTCACACAGAGATCAATTTAACTGCATGTACTTCTGACGTGTGATTTTGGATTTCATCCTAATGTGTCATGTTGCTAAAAGTCACATGTACTGATTTGAAGTGTGAATTTAGATGTATATCTCAAGGAGGAATATGGAGTACAAGTTGTTTCAGCTGAAATATGGACTGGTATATTTCTGTTTGTGGTTCTTACATGTTCACACATTCCACACTCAACAGGGAAAAGGGTTGGATGTAGTGGTCTGAGGTATTTTTTTTATCTTCAGCAGTTGTAATTTCCCTCGGGCATTATACAGGACCCTGACCTGAATAAACCTGTGTGAAATAACACATTGCAACTTTGATTGAACACATAAGAACAAATTATTATTAGCTGCATTTTTAGTAGCCTTAAATATACTTTTTAATATGAACTAAGTAGAATCTTGATAAAGCAATTTGATTTTTTAAATTACCTGTATATGTCCCAAGCTTTGTTTCTTTACTTACAGAAATAAGGAGCAAAATAGTGCTAATGTTTGTTAAAATTTAGTAGTGAAAATTACAGAGAAATGGTCTGTAAATCAGTTTGTATTTCATCTTAGGTTGCGAATAACTTTCAGCTGCAAAATATTAACTTGGTAGCAAATCACTTTTGCCTTTAAATGAATTTCAGATAAGTTATATTAGTGGTGTTAATTAGAAAGAATGAAGTGGTAGTTGGCATTTTGGGGAAATATAATAAAATAATATTTACATATTTCCTTTTCAAAAAAAGGAAATGCATTTTAACTTTACCTTTACAACAATACCACTAATTTAGAATAAGAAAACAATAAAATAACTGGGACCAAATTTTCTTACATCTTGTAAGCAGCTGGTGCCTTTAGTGCCTTTAGTTCAGATTTCTGCTCTTTAGATTCATTAGAAATGAATCCAGCTTGTCTGGTCTCATCTTGCAGAACAGTACAGTTTGTTCCCAAATTTTAACTTAGATATGAAAATAATGGAAAAGATTTTAGTCCTTGAGATAATGTAAACATTTTAAATTGATGTGATTATCAGAGTCATGGATGTGCTATTTGCTATTTTACTCAAATAATTACAGCTGTGCTCCCTAGTATGAGTGCAGTGTCCTGTCCCTGTGTTTTCTGAGGGTATACAACATTCCCTCAAAAAGCCTTTCATATCATAAAATTGTGTTTATATTCTGGCATTGTTCTCTTTTCCAGTTATGATGGAACTGCTACATTAGTGCAATTTGGATGTTGTACAAGTGGTGTTTCATGGTTACTACTTTATGCAAACACTGAAAGTATGAGCAATAGATAAACACCGCCCATTAGTGTGTTTGCTGGCAAAGAACAGGCCAAGGCAATTCTTCTGGAGAGACAATATCAATTCTTCAACTACATGTTTCTGTTTGTGGAGAGTAATGGGTTTTTCTCATTTATCTATCCAAAGTTTATGTTTGTGAACATTTTTGTTCTACTGGAATCTAATTAGTCGCTCTATTCATGCCAGTCTGGCAAAATCACTAGATCTGCATGAAGACTGTGGCTTCAGGAATAATCAGATCTCTAGATGGGAGTTGTTAAGAAACAAATATCCAAGATCAAGACACACCTTTGTGCAGCCTGAATAGAGAAAATTTGTTGTATTTTGTTCAACTATTTTGTTCCTCATAAATTGGCATACCAAAACCCTTCACAAAACCAGCATCCTCCATTGGGGGCTTGATTGTTCCAATTATCTGCTAAAGCTGATTTATACATTCTAGTAATCTCTAGAGCTCTTTAACTCTGTATTTACACTAAGAGTATCATGTCAAACCACCTTAATCTAGTGTTTCTGGTAGCTGTTGAAGAGTTTTAACAGGTAATTCTCATCATGTCCCCATGACTGATTATTAACTTAGAAATGTTGTGTACAAATTTGTTAAGCACATTTTTAAAAGGATAGATTTCACTAGAAAAGAGTACATCATCCTTTTTCATTCACACATAGGTAAATCTCTCACACCTAAAACAAGGTAAATTCCAATGTAATTTCTTTTTATGTATCAGAAATGAGGAAGAATGAATGTCTTAAAGAAAAATGTCTTAGGATATATGTTCTTAAATATGTGGGCATTCCAGATTTGTGGTAAACAATTGCCATTTTTTCCCATATAGAACACATAAATTTGGCTATAACCATGACCAAAGCAAAATGGGAAAACATTTAACACTTCATACTTCATACCTACTGTTCCCACAACCGTCATGTCAAGTGTTTGCAACAAGGAGGCTGATGCCTTGTGTTACCTCCCCACCAGAATGACCCTCATATTCTGTCTATTTTGTTGTCTCTGGAAAAGTGCAAGGGCAGGGAAAACCAATGAGAAGGGTGAACTCTTAAACTGTATCATTGAAAGTTGCCAGAGATTATGAGTGAGGCATTTTAGGGAGAAGAGAGAGTGTGGACAGATCTGACTAAGCTTATTGTGGTATTTGGAGTCAGTGTACATAGCCAGTTTCCAAGAGGCATGCCTGTCTTCTTCCTGTGCAGTGTGATGGCCATCAGCTTCATCCTGTAAAATGCTAAGCTACATCTTTGAACATCTTAAACTTCCACTGGCCTTACTTGGAGGAATATTCATTACTTCTGAAGTCTCTATATACTTTCAATAGCGGAGATGGGGTACTCTGAAAGTCTGTTTTTTCCAAAGCAGACAGAATTTAGGAGGTAGGCAGCAAGATTTCTGTGGTGACATTTCCCAACCCACCGCCTATTGTTCTTCTAAATGGCAATTAGAAATGTTAACATTCTCCTCTAACAATGTATGAGTAAAGGGAGTTACTTTTTCTAAAAGGTTGGAAGTGTTTTATGCAGTCTTTGTATAATCATGGGCAGACTGGATCTTAGCAATGAAGACTTAAATGGGACTCATGCCTGGTATTTCTAAATTATTCTGTATTCAATCATCCTGGCAGAGTTATGATGCTACTAATGATGTTCATTTGTTACATCCCTGACATTTTTCAAAAGCAAATACAGATAACAAACATTTTGTTCATGGGAAATTAGTGCTGGTTTTGAGGCTATCTGAGCCCTCATTTGGATGCTCTGGGGATATTGTGAATAGTAACCTGTTGGTCAGCTCTGACAAGTAAACAAAAATGTTTCCAGATTCGTAAAACTTTTGTGAAAGAAAAAGTATAAATTAAACAATTTTTTACATAAATTGACAAGAATCCTAATTTATTCTAATATTTAAACTCTGTGAGATATTTTGTGGAATAGCCTTGCCACACAGCAGTTATGTACTTTTCAGTATGTGTACACTTGAATACAAAATATGGAGATATTTACATTCTGTTCCCTTGACTGTTAGTTTAAATCCTGCCTGCTGTGATGCAGTTGCATAAGCTTGATTTTTAAGGTGTGAAGAGCAACCATCAAAGAAGAAATCAAATTGATTTAACTCATTCAAGTTAAATGTATTGTCCAAAGAGTACTTTTTTATTTCAGTGTGCTGGGGAAAGTAACACAATAATGGGCTTTTCATTGTGGTAAATGCCACTTTCAAATAATTTAGTGAATTACTCTTCCCTAGATTAATCCATTATTCATTCAGCTTTTGTTTAAAAATCTCATAAAGGCTTACCAAAGAGAGTAACAATTTAGTGGTCAGGCATTGATTCATGTTTCTCTAAAACTATTTAGTATTGTATGTTGGTGACAAATTGCCTTCCCCCATACTCACACCTCCTCTCCCTTGCAATTGTCTCTGATGTGCAGTATGATTTGTCCTAAGAACACCAAGTGTGAATTGCAGAGGCGACTCAGGATGATCACGTAATGAATGCATTTCAGAGATGAGGGTGCTGTGATGGTTGTGACAGACTTTGGTGCACACTGGGGACAAAAGGGGACAAAATGCTGCTGGAGACTGA
>VYXD01004016.1:560611-603082 GCA_013397195.1 Hylia prasina
ACCCACCCACCCCATTCCCTTCACTCCCCCTCTTCCTTCTGCCCCACCTCCATGCAGGAATGTCTGCCAGGTACATCCAGACATAACACTGGAGAGACTCACTTTTGAATGGATAAGTAAAAGTGTTAAGATCCTGATTACCTACAGAGGTAAAAGTTATAGTTCCATAGGTACATTGCTTCTTTGTAGCTGTGCATTCTGCAAGGCCAAAGCCTGTACAATTCTATGGCAGTCTATTTATATTTTATCTCTTTAGACCTATTTATACTACATATTGCATTGACAATATTTAGATACTTTATTAGCAACAAATCTAATAATACACAGTTTTCTTAGGCCTCCTTCAAAGGAGGAGCTTAGAAGCCTCTTAGCTTCCCTCCAAGGCTTTATCCCAAGGCAATTTACCAAACAGATCCCTGAAGACGCCAAGTCAACTCTCGTGAATTCCAGGGTAGCAAGATTTCACTTTTCGCTGTCCCAAAGATCTTGGACTCCATTTCATGGTCACTTCAGCCAAGGCTGCCCTTGAGCTTCACATCCCCACCAGCCTTTCCTTGTTAATGTGACCAAAATCCAGCATAAAACCTATCCTTTTTAACTCCTCTGGCACTTGGAGAAGGAAGTTATCAAAATAAGAAATCTTCCGGTGACATTAACTTTCTTCATAGCATTTTCCTGCTTCTTCATTTTCCTACTTCTTTCCTTTGCTTTTAAATTGTCTTAAAACATTTATGCCCTTCCGGTTCTCTTCCCTATCTTGCTCTAGGGATAAGTGAGTGAACAATGAGGCGAGGACTGACTTACCAGCAAGGGCCAACCCAGCACAGTTTGTTGGTAAATATGAATGCTGTTTTGAGAGTTGAAAAAACAGTACATTTCAATTTTTACTAACTGCTACATCCTTTACTCTAACATTCAGAACTTAACCAGATTCCACTTCACCAGATGAACATACCACTGACAATTTTTAATTTTGGGGTTTTTTTAGAGTCAGTTATTTGTCAAGGAACTAGTTGAAAGGCAAAACTTTATAACTTTGCTTTGTATAAGCTTTGCTTTTGCTTTGTATAAGCAAAACATTTATACACATATTTCACTCCAAACTTAGATGGCATTGTCAAAAATAAGATGAGACTTAATGTTTGATTCAATGAAAGCCAGATTGCACATGAAGTTAACAATGCATTTTAATATTTTTCTGGACTAGCACTATGCAGCATGTGTTCTATCCAATTTGTAGATCTACAAAAAAAGAGGCCACTTTAAAGTCCACATACTTACAAGAGTGAAAGGAGAATTTTTGAGAAACCAGGTGTATTTAACCTTAATTTGATAAAAAGCATAAAAAGAAAATAAAAACCTCTCTGTGCAATAACATCCAGTTGGCTGGATTGCAAATAGCTGTCTGGCTGAGCTCCAGATCTCTTCTCATTACAATTTCAGCACTGTGGGATAGTTAAAGAGTAGAGGAGAAACAGCCCATGTTTAAAGTAATGTTGCTTATATTGCTGCTTAGCCAAGGAATTAATAGCTGGCCTCTGGGGAATGTGGTTGGCATCTGGTTCATGGCATGATTGAGGGCGCTGCTACAGAAGCTAGAATAAGAATACTAGTTATCTTATTAATAAGTAGCCCTCATGTTCATATTTATTATATACTGTATCATCTGTCAGAACTATTCTTTGTAAGCAGAGCCTTTATTTATGGTTCAAATTCCTTTTGCATTATTTATGTACAGTGACCAAAGATAAACACTGAAAGGTAAATGTACCATATATAAAAATGTATGGCTGATTGACTGAGTGAATCAATATTCATATTTATGCTGTATATATCACCCAAAACCCCCTCAGGGCTTTCCTGTAATTACAAGAGTAATAAAATATTGCCTTAAAGAGCCAACATAAATTCTAAATCCTGAATTTATTAACATGAGAACTCTGCATCAGCACTCTCCAATTTCAAAAGTGCCGCAGCAAAAACTATTCATGTATCACAAGGATAGAAATAGCCAACAGGGATTTTAAAAAATCTGGTGGAAAGATAGTTTGGAAAAGATAGATTTATAGAGAGAAAATAATAATGTGATTCTGCTTCAGATTTCGTTTGCTGCAAAAGGAGTATTTTTATGGCTTCATCTTCATCACAATTCCCACTCCTGCCCATGCTGTCACAGCAAGTCACTGGATGTTGCTGCCATAGCAACAGCAAATGGGAGGGGGAATCTGCTTTTTGAAAAATTAAGCTTACATTGACAAGGATAATATCAAAATCATTGGTTTAACTCTAATGTAACTCCACCATTTGTAAATCAAGTTCAGTTTCCCCGAAGCTAGTGAAGTTGTGCTGCTCAAAAATTAGTTAAAATTAGATCACAGAACCAGAAATGAGATGATGTAAGGAGTAGAAGTAGATCCAGAAAAATTATGTGTAATAGTTGAGTAGGTTTTAGCAATGCAAATGGATGCAAAATGATATCTTGAGTTAGTACTTCAGGTTCAGACTCACAGTTTGCAGCTGATCACGTTTTCTTCAGTGGGTCTGCTGGATCTGGACTCTGTCAGTCCCTGTGGCTGAGCTACCTCTCCAGTGCAATACCTGTCCTTGAGTCTCATCCTTGTCATCAATTACCAACTTCTTTGGAAGAACCATGTATAAACAGTATAAAAGTGATAATCTAAGATGGTTTTCTGGAGTAAGAATTGCAGATGAGGTTTTAAAGAGCATACTTCAGACAGGTTATTTCGCTGACTGGCTGGAGAGCTTTTATATTATCAACAAATGAAGTGTTTGCTGATCTACTGTAACTGCAGGTTTATTTTAATTTTCTGTGTAGTTGCCATCTGTTTTCTCAGCTCAAAATCTTGGAATCTTCTTTACATGAAACTTTACTATCCTTACTCCCCAACATTTATCCTGCCCAATAGTGATTTCATGATGTTTATTCTAGCTTTTCATGTCACTGAAAGTTGAGTACGGCTTTCAACACATTGCTTTGTGTTGCAGAAGCAGTGAGAGAAGTGTTTGACTAGAGTGACTAGCCAGAAGTAGGAATGTACTACAGGCTGGCTGTCATAAGCCTGTTTTTTTACGTGTACATCCTTTGAAACAGCCAAGCAGTGTCTGACATGCCTGCTGGGGCTTATGCAGCCCAGTGGCATTGCATTTTTAACCAACAAATTGCTGGATTTCCAATCAAAATGTCAAGCTGTATACAAGCAATTTCAGAGAAGCAGGAATCAATTAGGTCAAATATAATCTCAAACAGTTCAAATGTTGGCAGCAAAGGCAATAGAATCAAGGTCCAGTTTGCAAATTAATGAATTAATGAGCATGAACACTCAGTACTGAATAGAGAAGCTGTTTGGTGATCTGAGTTTGCTGAGAATTCAAAAATTCTCAGTTTTAACCACATCCTAGCAGTGGACAGTACATTTCATTGGGCATTCTGCCCCATACTTAATTTCATATTCTTAGGTAAGAAGATAGTAAATCCTTGTAATTTTTCTTATTGTGGTAAACTATTAGCTATTCCCATATATCAAGTGACACCTAAAGCTGGATGTTAAGCTCCTGTATGTCTGCTGTTAAAAGTGTCATTCATGGCACGTGTTACACTGATAAGTAATGGTAAATTCACGAGGGTGTGACCAGTAGATTGCAATACAAATTTATTTTGAGATCATTATACCCTCATTTGAGCAAAATCAAGGTATGACAAATGATCTGGAACAAAGATAGTAGCATATTTCCAAACTATATGCAATATTAAAATCATTGTGTGAAGACCTTGAAGACATTGTTTTCTAATGCTAGGACTTCAAGAACAATGTTACAGAACACATGCACAATGGCAAAGGATATTGGTACAAAGGAGGAATACCATAACAGTGAAACTTCAAGTAATTTTGTGCATGTGGGAGGCTAAACAAATAATCATTAGCTGATGGTAAATATGTCACAGTTATAATGGTTTCTTGGGCAGGAAATGGCTAGTAGAGACATTGCTTTTCTGTGACATTACATCAGGTAACATCTGTAATTTCTTCAAGAAACATTTATGCCTAAATGAATTGTCAGCAGCCTTTCACTAAGTATGAATTATTTTAAAATAATTTCTCTTGTGTAACCTGAAAAACACTATAAAGGTCTGATGCCACTTTATTCCAAGACTTGATCTCCCTCAAGTAGCTGTATTTTTTGCCATTAATTCCACTATAACAACAATTCTGCCAAAATAAGTCTTCCTGCTGCAGATACAGAACTGTATATAACATGGTCTAGGGCAATTTTTTTCCTCCTTTTTCTGTGATCAGTAACCTCCTGCTTTTTATTATTCAGGCTCAATGTATTTTTAAAATGCAGGAATGAAACTAAGAATCAAACTTTCAAGTAATGAATAGGCAAAGAAAATAACAGTGAGATCTCTTACAGCAAAATAAAAGATGAGCCAATTAATATCCTGAGAATGGAGAAAATATAATCGCTACTTATTATTTTCTACCCTCTGCAGAAGGTAGTCTTTTAATAATCAGGATGCCTTTCTTACTACAATGCTTCAGCTTAAAATAGTTTTCCCAGGTTCGATTTAGGATAACAAAAATGTGAAGCAAAATGTTTTTGTGTCCATGTGCTGTTTTGAGAAATATAAGAAATGCTTGAAAGTTACTGTCCTGGTTTAGGGCAAATTTGGGAGGAAACTTCTAACCGAGTTCCTCTAGAAAGCAGATTCAAGTGGTCCCTCCCCCAGCTTGTTTAGGAAAAGGTTTCCTTGGAGAAAAGTGGGAAAAAAACCTGTTTATTTAACAAGCCGAGTGTTCACAAGCATAAAAATGAATATATTAAACAGTGGAACCTCTGGTTGTTCTGAAGGGATGGCAGATTCAGAAAGTCCTTGTTGTGGGGTGTAGCTCAGCTCGCTGTGTCTCTGATCAGTCCCTCCTGCCCTGGAAAATGCCATCCTGGGCCCCAGTGGGACACAGGTGTGAGCTCCCGCTGTTCTCCTGGGTTTTCAGTCCAGCAGGGCCAATCAGTTCCAAGAGAAAGAAAAGCCACAGTCTGGGGAGCTTCTGTGCCTCAGCTGGCTACAGAAACCAAACTAGGAGCCGAGGAGCTGTCAGAGCTCTCCTGCTGTCAGTGCTGCAGAGAGCGCAGCCCGTGAGAGGGAACGCGGAGGAGCGAGGGCAGTGTCTGAGAACAAACTGTGCTTCTTCTGCTCCCCCCTTCGCTCTCAGAACCAGTCCTAAAGGTGCAGAACTTAATACCCAGCATAAACAGAACAGAGAGCTGGGGATTCAAGCATCAGAAAGTCATCCTAGGACAGTTACAGAGGGGAAAAATACAGTTTTCAAAAATATTAAAACCTTATTAAATTCAGTTATGAGAAGATATTTAATAAAAAGATTCCAGTATGGTTTATTAAAATAAAGTTTTAGTATTATTTGGAAGACATACAAACGAATGCATTTCAGTGTACTTAACAAAAGCACAGAGGTATTTCTGTATTCTTATTTGTACAGTTTGAGAGATTTTTAAAATGTGCCTATGAGATATTCCAGGACTTCCCTGGGGTCAACAGGAATTCTGCTTTTGTCTTAATAGTAAAAAAAGATTGACATGTAAAGCCTTGGGAAATGAAATTTCTAAACATTTGATCTAAAAATGGCAAATATAGTTAGTTATACTCACATCTCAATTTTGAAAAGAAAATGGGCTCGGTACATTCGCAGTTAAGAGCTGAAAATTATATTTTTTACCAATATTAGAGCATGAAGACAGTCCTTCAAGATTAATATGTTGATATTATGAACACTTAAAGCAAAGAGATTAATTATTTAAAAAGAAGCAAGAGAAGTGCTATTTTTGTAACCTTGTGCTTTAGGAGAACTGATCTTGTAAAATGGAAATGAATGATTTCTCTGCTTTAAAATGTATTATACTAATACTCTCTGACCTTTTCCAAAATTATGGCTCAATGATTATAAATACACTTTCTAGATTAACCAGTAGCAGTTTTTTAAGGAACAAATAAGTAATCTACTTATGAAGGATCACAACAACCATAGCACAATCTCAGTAGTATAACATATAAAAACAACTAGTTTTTGTGTCATTTCTGAAACTGCTGTTTTAATTTGAATGGGATATTGATTTACTTGAAATTAAACCAAAAATTCAAAGAAAAACAGACCCTCTGAAAATTGGAATGAATTGAAATGAAGTAAATTGAAATTCCTGTTACAATATAGAAGCGGTAAAGTGGTATAGAGGTAAAGCCTCACAAGATAAGCCAAATACTATTCATAAAACTTCAGTTTATAATTTTATACAAGATAAATGGACAAAGTGTGAGCTCATGTGCAGAATACCATCATGATACTCTGTTGTTTAAAACAGGCAAACCTGATCTTTTCTTCTTAGCACTGACAATATTCTGATGAGAAATATGGATTAATCATTAATTAAAAATTTAAGCTCATACTTACACATAAAGTTTTAAAAAAAGTTACTTTATACTTCATTAAATTCCTTCACCCCATATAATTTTTATGTGGCAAGAAGTACTCCTTGTACACTTATACTGTTAGAAGGGATGTATGATCATGTTGTGCCCCATTGCTCTGTCACTATGATATTTGCAACATTTTGATCGATTTTGTTCTAATCATAACTCCACAAAGTACATTCAAAACAGAGGTTTATCTTAAATCTGAAGTTCACTGCCCTGTTTATCACCATGTAGTTTTAGTTATCTCAAAGTTAATGTCAGAATTATGAGAAGTCTTGGCATACATTATGGAATATTTCAGAGAAGTTGCAGTTAAATACCTAGTACCTGTGTCCTGCTGGGTTTCATTGGATTGATGTATAGGGAATGTGTGAGGTATTGACAAATTCTTCAATTCCTGTTAATAGGAATAGGCAGAACTTTTCACATTTAACCTTCAACAGTTCACTGCCTCGAGCATGAGCTAATTCACGTTTCTGAAACACAGAATTATACAGAATAATTTAGCATCTAGTGCTTCTAGTTGTGCCTATCAAGCTCAATTTTTGTCTTTTTTAATCAAATGTAAAACTTGCAATAAATGTCGCTGCTGTCTTTGAATGTCCTTGATCTTTATCAACTTTGCTGCAGTTGTACAGAGTAGGTCATGATGTATTTTACTCACATTTGTAGGGACAACACCAAGGGGGCATCTGAGCTGACAGTTTACCCAGTAACAATTCCCTCTGACACATGGAGTGATAGAAGCTGGAAAGGAATTTGGTTATGCCCTTGGCCCTGAATTGGCTCAGTTCCATTCAGACAAATGACTAGGCTGCATCAGTGTGTACAGAGAAGCTTTCTCAATAAACTAAACATAATCTTCCTCAAACCAAATGAAAAGCGCTAATGAAGGCTTGTGTTATGTGTGTGCTGCAACCTCTTTTCCCATCTGTGTACATGCTCTGCCTGTAATGGCCCAGCATCCAGAGCTGATAGGTATTTTCCATCCTCCTCCAGCTTAGGTGCTAGATCAGTCAAAGACAACTTTGTGTGCTCCTATGCTGTGGTGCATTGCTACATCTGAGAATCACATATCAGATTACCTTAAATCTCTGTGTTCCACCATGTGCTGAACTCCTTTCCTGTGCCACCTTTATACAAGCATAATTCTCCTGATTTTGCCCTTGTTCTTCATGTATGTATAAATGATAATAAAATGAGTCCCAGGGTCTCTGTAGCATACCTTTCTTTTTTGTCTGTCATACTTCCTGCTCTTAATTTTAAACATTTCAAGTGTGGAAAAAGATTAATATGGGGCATCTAAACTGGTAGCACAGCATTCTTTTATTCTTTTATTTAAGGAGCACTATACCTGTGCCAACTCATTTGTTTATAATGGGACATATTAATCCTTTTATTTTGTATGGATGAGAAACAATGAATAATGTTGTTTTGCACATTTCTAAGATCTAGAAGAGCGATAGAGAGATTAAGAAATCTTTCATTAATAGATTGGACTCTATGTCTCTCCCAGAGTAAGGCTTTCCAGTATTTTAGGTTTTTTGTAAGAAGAACCACAAAAACATACTGTTTATGGTAAATTAAGGCTGTTTTGTTTCAGTAATGTACCTATTATAAGCTGATGGAATTTTAAGTCATGTCTGTAGAAGCAGTCATCTAGTTGGTGGGGAAACACTAAGGTGTGAAAAACCTCTGATGCCTGTTCTTATGTTGGTGAGGTCGAAGATTTTTATATTTTATTAATATGATATATATTAAAAAGTCATACGACAAATGAGCATTAAAATACTTTTAGTCTGGGGTGAGAGAATAAGGTTATATTTCTTTCTATTTTGTTTCAAATAGACAATGATAAGACGGTTTCCTTAAGTTTTCCAGAAAATATAACTATTTATCTCATTAACTGCAGTTAAAAACCTCTCAACCAATATTCATTTGAACATTAATCAGCTGCAGACCACTGAGAAGATGCAAACTTTCCTTCTTTTCAGTGTACATCAAATAACATTTGGCTTCCATTCAGCATAGTTAAAAGGCTTCTGTTTGAGTTCTGTATAAACAGCTTCTTAGGGGGTTCTGAAAAACTACAGCCAAAAATGAAAGATTAAATTTTAATTTATTCCCATCACTCCATATATTCTCTGGTGTGTGGCATGTGGAATTGCATGTGGTGCAGTGCTAATCCAGTGTTGGCAGCACTTCCAGTTACTTAAACATATTTAGAAATGTTTCCTGGTGACTAAATTTGAACTTTTCAAACTCTTTTCCATTAATGGAAAATTATAGCTTGCAGCCTCATTTAACTTTATCTAGCATTGCTTCTCCACAGATATTTTAAACATGGTGGGAAGAGACTTTTCTACTTCTTATTAAGAAGTGACCATGGTGGTGGAGAAGTCACTGTCTTTTAGGAGTCATCATAGAGAAAAAAATGTACCTGTGAACCCCAGTGCTTTGTCTTTGTGGATGCCTACAGGTTAGGTTTGATATTTCTGTCTGGCATAGCCATTTGCAATCTGATATTCTATACTGCTGATGCTAAGTGCTCTATCTGTTACTTACAGGAAATATGACCTTAAAACTGATTTCAGTCTCTTTAAGATAGTAAATTAGATTGGACTTTTATTTAGGTCAAGTCATGCTACTGAAAGGATACAAAGATGAGCAGCAATGTAGTGGTGTAGTCTGTATCAGTTCTATTAGCTCCATCTTTCTCTCTTCTCTGCAATATAATATATTTTGCATTATATATATGATTCACTTTTTGATCTGTGCCTCTCTCGCGATTTCTCCTCTGATAAGGTGTGAGACATTAATGATGTGTCATTCCATATGAACTCTGTTTTAAAATCTGAGCTATGTAGTTTTTCCAGACGCTCTCCTTCGTACCAACAGTCTAGTTATTGATTTTTTTCCTCTGTGGCCATTCACTTCATATAATGAATGAAAAAAGGATTCATAATTTCTACTAACTTTTGGGTTCCTTTTCCTTTTTCTTATTTTATTCTGCAAGTAAAGTATTAGAAAGGTGAAATATTACCATAATTATGAAAGATGTAAACATGGTGCATACTTTATAAAGGAAGATATTAGTATTTCAGTGCGTGAGCATATCCTCTTCCTATAGAACATCAAAAAGACTATATGTCTATTTTTACAAATAAACTCATAGGCCTTGTCAATCTCATGCTGAATTAGTCCAGAGCCAGCAAAGGAGATGGGTTTGGGTGTGACAGTAGCCACTAGGGCAAAGAACTCACGAATCCAAGGATGGATGTGCCTGTGGGCACAGGTCAGAATGTGGGTTACTACCCTGAGGCAGGGCTGACACCTGGCCAGGCAGGCAGCCTGCAAGGAAGCCCAGGTGGATAGATGTGCACAGACAAGACTAGTCTAAACTATCAGAATACTGTTAGTTTATTTTAGACTACATGCTACATGTTTTAGACAGTCCTAACACATACATATCATGCTGGCATCAAAACCTTTGTTACCTCTTGTCAATATATGATATAAATGTGATACATGATGTTTCCTGTTTATTATTTTTATTTTTCTGAATAAATTCTTTACAAAGGCATTTTAACTTAAGACTTCACACCATATAATGCAATTCTTGGTTATTCTTCTACAACATTAAATTAATTCTCTGTAGAGACTTTTGCATTTTGTGTATGCTAGGGTCTTCTACCAGCATATCTTCATTTCCTGTGATATCTACAATAGATACAAAATATTAGTGGTGAATTTTTTCCCCCTTTTTTTGTCATTGATTGTCTTTGTTAAACTGCACAGTATTGTTCATTAATTTTTTTTTTTTAAGTAACTGTAAAAATTTTTCTAGTCACCTCATTTCATTCCTTCATTCTACTTTTGGATATGAGGTTTTTAATTGTGACAGGCAGCATTTGTTCAACATCATTTTTTAAACATGCATGTACCTACCAAGAACTACTTGATTGGCAGATGTGTAAATTTTCAGGAAATCTTTTCCCTACACAGAAGCTTGTGCAAAATTTTTTCAACCATTTCTATGCCTAATCAGTATTTTGAAGATCTCCAGTGGAGGAAGAGCAGTATTTGACCAGGTGGAAGGGCCCATATTGCTGCTGTTTACTGAGCATTTTTTTTTAAGTAATCACTTTTCTTCTTCCATGTTACTACTAGTTTACAAAAGTGTTATTTATCAGTTTTGCTCTTTTATTACATGGAATCTACAAAATTTTCATGTTAAAACCCAATGAAACACATGAAAAATCAGACACAAGAAAGCTCTTTGGTTCAACATGGAAAAGCAGTATATGAACATTTTTTTCTGTCTTCTGGAGCTCTTCTTAATGTGCTGATTTCAAACACATAGGTAAAATAACCAACCATAATGGGAAGACTGGTATGTACTGGCAGGGACTATGCAAACCACTGCATTCTGATTTTTCCTTTTGCTCAGAGCATTGATGAGTAAATGAATAAAAAATAGCCAGAAATTATGTTATGGTTATGCAGATCAAGTTCTCTAAACCAGTAGATTACAGAAAAGCAAGTTTGCTTATGAAAATGCAAAGCATTTCTTTTTCTTTCTGAGGTAATTTCATTTATGTATAATATAAAATTATTTTATTTGAAACCTTATGATTATATGGAAGACATTTGGGATACAAAAAATATTAAACATGAATCACTTGTTGAAATATTAATCACTACAGTAAGCCAGAACCAGACTGAACAATAAAATACTGCAGAAATGTTATCAGGATATAATTTTCAAGACCCCAAAAAGGTACTGGTTTGGGGTTTGGTGAGCAAACCAAAGCACTCTTTGAAGCACTCTTATTTGAGAAATTTTGCATAGTGTTTATACTACATATGTCTGTAAATGGAATCCATTAGGTGATGGTGAATCAATTCATAGTGAATCATTTAGGATTTATATGTGTTGGCCGATGACTAAGAAAATATCAAAGGTCCACATTGTATTGTCTCTACTCACACATACTTTTCCATATCCACACACAAGAGTCTTCACTAAATTTGCTCATGTGACACTGATCTCTTCTCCAAGCTCAAGAGATCTTTGAATCAGAACCTCTTCTATTTCTCAATTACTTTCTGCTTTTATCTTTTGAAGTGCTCACCTTGGTGAGGTGTTCAGCCCATTAGTTTTGATCTGTTCATCCATCCAGGGTGCAAGTTCCTAGTGATGAACAGACCTACGGGTATTTTAAAAATCCTAGTGACAAGGTTAGTGCTTATACTTAGTTGCACAAGGTGAAATGGAAAATGCCAGTGATGATGAGAAACCTTATGGTAACAATGAAAAAATACGGAGCAAGATCTGCCTAGAATACCATGAAATAAGTATAGTAATAAATTATTTTTTTCCATAACGGATAAGTGGAATGTGTAGGAAAGCATATTTCATCAGTTCTGTCCACTCTCCAGCTAGTAAACATGGTTCCTAGACCATAGCAGAATTTGTCTGGGTCAAAATGGCACACTGACAAGATCTGAATGGTTTTGGTCAACATACTTCCCCTGGTTTTTAAGCTTTAGCAAAGCAAGTGATCATTTAAATGATAAATAATGGTTTTGGTGTGCAGGATACCATTAGGTTAAACCTTTTGATGCAATGTCCCAATCCTTCATTCTATGGGCTTTTGCTCAGTGTTTTCCAAGTGGGCAGATTATGCATTTTCCAACACTATGCTTTACTGTAGCTGTGCAGAAATTTAAGAGAATTAATTATTTGCAAACAAGCTGTGCCATGCTTCCATAAAAGCAATTTAACTAAAGCCTTTTTGAATTCTCTTTGGATTTAACTTCCTTCCTGCATTGATATTCTTTCTTTTGAATGACAAAAAACTGTTCTTCCCATGTGTCAAATCTGTGCTGGGTGCTGTAGAACTTCCCTCACTGTTAGCTCCTTGTTGAACAGAAGTTAATGACAGTGACTATTGTCATGTGTAAGAAGCTGATTCCCAGAACATTACTAACATTATTCTTATTCTAAGGGAAATTAAAAATAATACTTCTATAATTTCAGAGATACTCTACGAACATTGAGTCTTCTCTACAAACATTGAGTCTTCTCTATTGATTAATCTGGTTGGAAAGACCTCATTCATGGCTCTCCATGCCACTTAAGCCCAGTGATCTGGATTTAAAAGAGGCTTAAAAGGAGGGCACTAGAAAAGCAGATTGAAGTGTTGTGGTGCATAAAATAAAGCGGGGACTCTATTGATTACCACGTTCCCTTTTTCCTCAGATGATGAGTAAGGTACAAGGAGACAGAGAGGCACAGTTTTAAGGTAAGTGAGTGAAGTGGCAGTGACAGGTTCACTTCTGTCTGAGACAGGACCAAGGCTCTCAGACTGTTGTTGAAGATGGTTGGAGGCTGGCAGAGCCCTTGCTGAAGTAGGCTGTTGAAAGCCCACTCTTCCATTTTGCAAGAAAATTTCCAGAAAAGAGAAGTATGTAATGTATTCCTACCTCTCATGCCTTCCTCATGAAAACCATGGGGTTACAGTGCTCTGAAACAGTTTTAAAAAACTGGAGATCTTCTGTAAAAAGTTTGTCATGACTTAGATTTTCTGTAAAGGCACAAAAATTCTCACCTTTGAAGGGTAATATAATGCACTATTTATTGTTTTCCTGAACTGGAAATTATTTATTAGTTTCTATTAACTGTGTAGTTTTAAAAGCATTCTGGGAGCAGGTATTGAAACTGCAGTCAGTGAGTTGATAAGATCCATTCAGTGGGTATTTAAAAGGATTTCCTACTGCATTTTCTAGATTGTAATTTGTCTGCACAGATTCACATGAGGGAGAAACCTCGCTCTGTTTCTGGCTATATTAATATGTGTATACTAACTTTTTAATTTAAGATTTTTCTTCAAAGGCAGTATCCATGCTACCTTGCTGTGTCTGGGATATGGGCCCACTACTAAATGCCCAGCCCTCCAGCCCATTGAGATCCTTCTAAATGGCTTCCTAGCATCCTGGGAGATCAGCCATTCCTCCTTGGTCCCCTGGGAGATTCCTGAGGGTTGTCCTTGTCAGTGGCAACCTATGCAAAGAAGCCATTCACTACCTCTGCCTTATCTGCATCCTCTGTCACCAGGGTTGCTGCTCCATTTAGTAATGGGCCCACAATTTTCTTAGTTTTCCTTTTGTTATTAATGTGTTTGAAGAAGCCCTTTGTTCTGTGCTTGACATCCTTGGCCAAATTTAATCCCAGTTGTATCTTGGCTTTCCTTATTTCTTCATAATCTGACAGCATCTCAACATTCATTCCAAGTGGCTTGTCTGTGATTCCACCTTCTTTGTGTCTTCTGCTTGTGGGTGGGTTTTGACAGAAGTTCACTGTTCACCCACACAGGTGAACTCTCACCCCCTTTGCCTGATTTCATGCTTATTGAGGTGAATTGTTCTTGGGATGTCACTGCATTGTCTTATAGCTGCTTCGTCTAATGACTTTTTCCCTTCTTCAGTATATGAAAACATTCAATTTGCAGTCACAAGCTAGGAAATTACAAAGTTAAAGCACGGTGGAAACTCTCTCCTATTTTTCATTTGTCTTGAGAGAGGTTTGATTCTATCATTACCATACTCTTGTCTTTCATAATTTGTGGTTCACTCAAAACATGGTGTGGTTCACTCAGATGGTGCTCACATAAAAAGCAAATATTTAATATTGCATTTTATCTTTGTTGTTCAGCACATATCAGAAAGAAAAATAGTTCATTTCCTGAGGCTTGTCTGTATTGATTATGACTATAATATGTGGTTCACAAACATCAATTACATGATCCAACACCTTAGGAATCTGAGTGTTTATTCCCATTTCAGAAGCACATGATTTACAGTTTTCTCATCAACATGAAGGTCAGAAATTGCGTAGTCCTTCCCAGTGCCCCATTTTAAATAACTAGACACGATTTAGATTTTTTTAAAGAAGCTACTGCAATTTTCAGTTGCAGCTGTGACCTGTTCATCCACTCTTAGAATCAGAGCAAATAATTCACACCCCCAAAGAAACATCATATCTGATTACTTTTTTTGAGGTGATGTGTGCAACAATACATGGGAAATTGAAAGAGACATCTCCAATTCTCTGGACAGTATTAACAGTCAATATAAATTTTCTACTTAGTCAGTTCATTAAAAGTCTTTTAAGTTTCTGTGAAAATTAAATCAATGAAACCTGGTTTTTATATCATCTTCACTCCATAGCATGATTAATTCTAAAAGCACTACAAATGCAAACATTAATTATCAATGTGAAGGCATAATAAGGTCAAACAACATTTGCAGATAAATACTTTGTTCTTGAATTCTTGATTTGTGACTGCTGATTTATCATTAAAGAAGGAGAAAGAGATTCTGTGGTACACTGTTGAATCCATGTTATTTGGTAGAAGAAGGGCTCCACTCCTTGGGTTAACCAAATTAACTGATCTCCACTGTACTTCACCATTTGAATGTGGAGCAGCTGCAAAGACACCTTCAGTGTATTTTGCCAGTGCTTCCACAGATGTATCCGGATATCGGAGAACAGTGAGGGGTAAGAGTCCTGTTTTCCCTTCAGACTCTGGACAGTGTCATGGGTCAGTGCACTTTCTTATGTAAGCTGCCATCCAGCTTGTGAACTCTTCCCATCTGACCCTGTCTTCTCTCCCTGTTACAGATGCACTCATGAAAAGGACTGATCATGCTCAGCTGCTCGATGCATGAAGTCATGCACGGTCCATTCATCATGAGGAGACAGACTCAGGAAATAGATAAGCAGTTAAATCTTCACTCAGAATGTGCAGTGATCCCTTAGAGGACTATTTGGGACAGTCTTTGACAGCCCCAGAAAGAGCCAACACAAACAAAAAGAGTTCACAAACTGCAAAGTTGTCAACAATGGGATAATGATGATTTTGCAATGTAACACCTGGGAAAATCAAAACCAGAAAGTGCTACAAGCCCACCTAAGAGTGTGCATAGAGCAAAAGGATTAAACTGCTTACAGAAAAGTCAAAACAGAAGCATGATTATTATTTTTGGAATGCCCTTTTGAAATTTTTTAAATGAACCACTTTAACTCTTATTTTGAGGTCCAGTTTTAGAAACTGAAAACAGTGATACAGTAACAAGCTACTCAGAGGGTACACTTCTTTCTGTTATTACAAAGGAAAAGTGAAACACAAAACATTTTATTCTGGAATGAAAATAGAAATAATTTTATTAAATAAAATTTTACCTATTTAGTTTCTCTGGAAAAAGTTATCATAACATGTTGATCTGAATGTTTTGTCTGTATTTCTGTTTGGCCAACCAATGAAGAAGCTGTAAATGTTTTGCTGTCTTTCCAAAAATGTGGGGGTTTTAGTATTTCATCCCAGGCTTAGTTGCTTCTAGCTGTGAAATGAGGTAAACTGAAATGTCAGCAAGATATGCGGTAACTTTGTGAAACAACCTTCTTTTAAGTTTAAGATCTGTTGAGTAAGTATGCAGCAGAGCAGAATGAAAAAATGTCATAAAGGAAATATATTCAATTTAATTGTCTCTAGTGGCTTTTCTGTGATTCCTGCTTTTTTCTCTCTAATTCTGGCAATTTAAATTGCACTAAATAACATAGAACCACTATTTACTTCAGAATAGTTTTTATTTTAGTGCACCCAGGTTCTACTCCCTGTTTGATATATGCATTCAGCCACATAATAATACATCTATTTAATTTTTTTTGTGCTGGTTTCCAAAACAATCCAACTGATTGTACTGATTGATTCCTTGCCCAGTTTGACATCATCAACAGATAAAATATCCCAGCATTACCTCTGTGTTGGTGCTTTAAGCATATTCATTAACAATCCGATCTAGCCTCATAAAAATACAATATCAAACCATATGGCTTCTAAAAAATTTCCTAAATAATAAACCTGTAAGGGAAAGAAAGAAAAAAAAAATCCTACTAAACCTTTTTTGTAATATTACAGAATTCAATAGCACACTGGATTAAATTCACTTGTATCACCAAATATCCAGTTATTTTATTACATAATAAATATCAGTTGCTATGTCAGTATTTGTAGAAAATGAAATGCAGCAAGCAACACAAAGCTATGGACTGTGGGAGTTGTAAGTATTGATTCTTCTTTGTTTAAGATTTTTTTACCCTTTCTGGTTTACAGTTCTGATTGATCTCCATTTTATCCAGAAGTAATAGCAGAGAATGCAAGGGAAGGGTTTCCAAGACAGCTATGCTCTAAAATACATAAACTATAGGGCTGTTGGAAGAGCATTTTGAAAGAATATTTTTTTAGAAGAAGACTTTTTCTTTACACGAATTTTAATGGGTGGTAAATGGAACAATTGATCTTATTTTGTTTGTCATTTCTAATATTTCATGTGAATTGCTTTCAGAGTAATAACAGAGAGGCTACATGGGTCTATGTGAATAGTGTGTGTATATTGCTCATGGCAGGTAATTACAGAACTGGGACCCTGAAATACTTTTTCAAGTTCTTTGTGTTTCCCTGCAGAGTGAAGAGAGCAAAAAAGTCAGCTTACACCGAAATTAAGTTCAATAAGCTAAACTCTGCACTGTTCTGGACCTTTTTGCTCCACACAGATATATTGCTGATAGTAACCTTTACATAATTTCAAATTGATTTTGCACTATTCTCACTATTCTAACTTTATGCTGACTATACAGTCTCTCAAGGCAGTGCATTCCAGTGCTTCACTGTCTTCATTGTGAAAATTTGTCATGTAGAATAAAAATTCATGTATCTTGATGTACTAGTCTGGTACAGGATTGAAATAGCTGGGCACCTCCATTTTGGTACATGTGAGTTAGGATATCTCATATTCTCTGCAATATTACTGGATGGTCCCTGCCAGGGAAACCAACCTAGGGGAATTCAAATAAAATAAAATCAAATTTGATCACTTTAAAATGCCTGTAACCTACAATGGCAAAGAATAGGATCATTGATCATAGATGTATAAAAATGAAGAATATGAAAATCCTGAAACTTTCCCACACCTTCTGCTTGGCCTATACTTTTTTATTTCCCAGAGGTCTGAAATAAGATAGAGGTTTTTATGAATAATGCTTTGTAAGTGCCATAAATCATGGAAGACATTTGGATTTATTGTCTGAGTTATGAAGGACAACAGCATTTTTGGTACTGAAGAACAACAGGTGCTTTCAAAGCTAGCATTTACTTTCCAGTGAACACAAGAGCAGTCCAAGAGGACAACGATGACCGTAATGGACCATGAAGTTATAGTGGATTAGATAATTAGTTTGCTATTTCTGGGGTTTTTGTATGTGTTGTATAGTGTACTAAAGAGCTTAATACCTGTGATTTCTTCCAAACACATTTTTAAGTGTGTCTTAAGAAAGGTATTTACTAATAACTGATCTTTCTTCATGTGGGTACATCTACTTTCATATTCAGTGATCTAGCTCTTCACAAGCAGATTTGGAAAGGAGTAACGATGTATATAAAAGGGAGATTTGCTGTGACTGTTAGCATTGGATGAATGAGCAGTAATCCTGTTGCTTCCAGCACTTGGACCCTCTGCTGCCGGTTGCAGCAACACTCCCAATTAGACGAGTTATCCACAAGATGGTGTACTAACACAAACTACTGGCATTCATTTTTCAAGGAAATCGTTCTCAGCTGAAGGAATAAGAATCCTTTCTACTGACTGTGAAAAAAAAATTCTTATGCACAAATTTTTATCATTATCTATTCTGATGTTTCTCATGGAATGTTCATTCCCATTCATTTCCATTCATCTATGTAGCTGTTTGGTGACTTCCAGTAGCTACAGTAAATATTAATTTTTTTTTTTTTTAAATCCTGGAGCACTTTTTTATCTACTTAAAAATGATTAATGGCCCAGGGTGCCACGGAGAAACCCCATTTTGTAACTGGTGAAAAGATGCTTCAGTAGTGAAGACATGACAGCCAGTTTTTCTGAAATTCTATTTCGTGGTACACCATATAGGGCATATCAGTATGTGATAGTGACAAAACTGGTCATATCCCAGGTCTTATCATAATCCACAGGTGGACTGTAACAATTCTACAACAGTGTATGGTAGTTCCAGACACTCACTTTTCTGTTCTTGTCTTCTTTCAGAGTTTGTTCTGATAATGGACTATCTGAGATTTCTTAATTCCTGCAGATAAAGGCACTATATCAGATAATGGATGTCTTCAGAATATTGTTTTTTAAAAATCAATGAGAGCATCAGTCTATCAAGGAATTCTAAATATATGGACCTGCATTTTTTTGTAAATTCTTTTTATTTAGCATGTCTAAAGAGGCTAAATATGAAAATTTTCTAAACATGAAAAAGACATTCCTTGAAACTTAAAATATAAAAAAATATTGATAACTATAAGTAACTATTTCTCCTTATTTATGCTGTAGGCAATATCTGTGTTCATCTGACTATATTTTTATGTATAGTATAACATAAAAATAAATGTATCCAAAATATCAGAGTCTGATCTAGTAAAAGTTTTATTAATATGTGTCATTTTTGCATAACAATGTGCATAGCATTGAACTAAGTTGAGAATGTTTTGTGGTTCAAGACTTTAAAGCTTTTTAAAAACAATTTCCACTCTCACCTCCTCACTAGTTTTTCCTTAAAGTATGAGACAAAGTGAAATTAAAGACAAGCAGATCAAGACAAAGTGAGCCTCAGAGCAGACTGTCCATATGTTTTTCTCTCCACTTAGAATGCTCTTTCCCATTAGTACAGTTCAGTGATTTGACTATTCCTGGCAATATCTCAATTTGATTCCATTTTCTGTGGTTCTGAAAATGAACTAAAATCTTAGAGTCAAAAAGCGTTGGTTCATTTTAAAATAATTTAGTGGTTTAAGAATACCATTTCCTTTCAGATTTAAGCATTAACCTTACATCCAATTACCTGTTTCTAAAGGCATAGTGATGCATTGCTGTTTTATTAAATCCAACAGAAGTAGTAGTCAAACCCCCCTCCCCCAACAATCTTTTAAACTGGAAAATAAATGCCCTCATTAAACCCTATAATCGTTTTATATGCTGCACTTCAGCCTATAGAAGGTTTAAGTACAGAAGGCAAAATGCAAATCTGAATATACTCTTTTTAATTGAATCTAGTGAGGTATAGGAGAAGTAAAAATGTAAAATGTTGTAGTGGATGTAGTGAAATATAGGAGGAGTTTCTGCACAACTTCCAGGTATGAAAAACTTACAGACCAGAGAGGTTTTTTTGGTGCCTAGGGAGACACCTGGGTCACAGAGTGAACTGTACAGCTACCTCTTTTTTTAATTTTATTTTTTTCCTGAAACACATTCATATTTTTAAATTCAGATCTCTAAATTCTATGATAACTACAGATTTCAGTGTTCTTCTGGGGCAGAGATGTGAGATTTTTGCTATGCCTCTGCAGTCTTTCAGTCATGGAAGGGTCTAAATTCACAGAAATGAAGCTATACATTAAAAATCAAGCTACTTAATAATATGGTGGTGAATTCAACTTAGATTAATTGCACAATAAAGAATTGATATTGACCTGCATGTCATCAGATACAGCTGTCCAATTTAAAAATGGTACTGCTTGTACAGCTAGTTTAATAAACCAAGTAAACATTTTTTGAGTAGGGAAAATATATTTAAAATTGCAATAAAGACATTATTTGTATACTTTTATTACTTTTTTTGCATAGTAAAGCAGGATTGTTAGTTCAATTTTAATTATTATTTAAAATGGGTGCTGGTTTTCATCTTATTGAGGTCACTTACTGATGTTTTACTTACTGATGTTTTTTGGTGTGTCCTCCGTGGTATCCAGTGATGGAATATGTGGAAATCTTTCAAAGCTGTGCCAGGGGAGATTTTGACTGGACATTTCTTTATGAAGAAGGTGGTAAAAATTATAACACATTTCCTAGAGACATGTTCAATGGCCCAAGCCTGGCAATGTTTCACATTCATTTGGACAATGCCCTTAATAACGTGTTTTAAATTTTGGTCAGCCCAGAAAGGGCCAGACCGTTGGACTACATTATTGCAGTGGGTCCCTTCCAGATGAACTGAACTATTCTATTCTATTCTATTCTATTCTATTCTATTCTATTCTATTCTATTCTATTCTATTCTATTCTATTCTAGTCTAGTCTAGTCTAGTCTAGTCTAGTCTAGTCTAGTCTAGTCTAGTCTAGTCTAGTCTAGTCTAGTCTAGTCCATTCCATTCCATTCCATTCCATTCCATTCCATTCCATTCCATTCCATTCTAGCAACAGTTGTAATTTTTTTCATTTATTTCTGTGGAATGGGTTTTCATAGTCACAGAAACAGAATAAATACTTTTGGGGTAAAAATTATCAGAATTTCAAACTGTAGTTGCATAGGTTATATGAATCCTCCGACCTATTATGCTATGTCAGGTTTTTGTCCTTCATTGAAATGTCTTGAAAATGGATTCCTGACATTTAAACATTTTCCACTGACCTTAGGAGGAATAAGGTCAGGTGCAGGTCCTAGTCTGTAAGAAAACCAGCTAGGAAACTAAGCTCAGTATTTCCTTACATGAATGCTAAAAATCCCATGCTAAAAACCAGACCATGAAAACAGGTGTGGAAGCACAGATGATGGCAAGATGTGTCATGGTACATGATGTGTAGTGTCTTGGGAAGATATTAGAAGCCTTAATCATTATAATGCCATTGAACTCTTACTTTACTTATGTCTCCTTTGATGAGAGACTTTACAAATACCTAATTTGGAAGAGAGGCTTTGTCTGAGCTTGTACTTTGAAGGAAGAGGTGAAATGCCTTGCCTCTGAGCAGTTGTTACAGTATTGCATGACACCTCTTTCCTGTTGATTGCTGTTAATGGTAATTCTAAGTCAGTTACTCAGTGGGCATTGATTTTATTGTAAGCAAGGAGCTATAAACTTATAAAGCTGTAGTGATCCACATGCCTAGGTTGACAATAGTTAACTTTCTGCTGGATGAGGGGCTCCTTTCCTGTTCAAGCTGGAGATGAAGAAAAGAGTTTATAGACTTCTACAGGAAGAATGAACATCATCTGGAATGGAGTTTCCTCTTGCAATACTCTTAATGGCTTTTATACCTTTCTCCTTTTTCTTTTATTGGAATTTGCTGACTACCTATCCATCCCATTAAATAATGCTATTGCTATGATCATGATTTACAGTTATTGCTTCTACTTTTACAGGGGACTTGTAAAAATAAAGACATGGCAATTGATTAATTTACTACTCATGCTCATTGCAAATCAGAAATGAACAGAAACATAGCAAAGAATGAAAAATGATGGTAGGTTATTTCAAAGTAGGACTGCTAGCTAATTTTAAAAGATTTCTCTAATAGGTAGATTTAATTACTACTGTAGAAACTAATGTTGTCAGTACTTGGTGTTACATTTTGCATTTGATTACCATGCTTCAAATTCAAGCATTAAACAAAACTCCTTTCAGTTCGGTGTTTCAGTTTTTTAGCTCAGATATATCATTAATTTTCCAGATCTTGGCTATCTACTCAGTCATGTTGATTCTGCTCTTGTACAATCCAGACATTTTAGTGAAATCAGACATCTTTCACAGTACCCTACTTCTAAAATTTCTGTGTAGTTACCTTTCACTTTTTATGCCCTACGCTAGAGGACATGTAAGTGCAAGTGCTAGGTAATAAAATGCCTTAAATAGAAGATGTGATATTTATATTTTGCTGTCTCATAATATTTGCTTTAGGAAAGATTATTTCTACTTATCAGTCATACTGGAGTAGACCAGAAATCATAGGGACAGTATTTGGTATACAAACTTCTGTGAATGACAGAGTTTTTTTAGAATAGGTTTGCCTTGTCCTCTGCTGAATCAGTCCCACCTTGAGAAAATTACATATATCCCAATCTTTTGCATATGCACTTATAATAACTTGATGTTTATTTTACTATTGATCATATGTTATGTTGTAGCACACTGAAAAGTGGAAGGAGCTTCTTGTGCAGTTCACCTCTTCAGTGGATATAGATTTGGGTCTCCTGACCCAGGAAGTTAACTCCCGTGCCATGATCAAAGCTTCCCCTTCAGCTAATGCATTGATTAGGCTCTCTTTCATGTAGCACTCGTTTCTCTATCTGAGGAAATCTCTAGAAATAGAACAGATTAATTAGTCTGAATAAAATAAAACATAAATCAAGACTGGTTTAAAAATAAAATGTCAGATATTTCTTCTCCTGATTTCTCACTCTGTCTTCCCATTTATGTGCCCATTAACCCCAAAAGTTCTTGTGCATCTATTTCTTGTGCATCTAATTTCTTTTCAGGAAAATTACTAAGCCATTTGCTGTGATTGCCCGTACCTCTTTGGCCTGGGGGGAAGAGTGTGTGAGGACCCACCCTGACTTTACAGCTTGGGCACTCATCCTTTGCCTGCTTGTTCCCAGCTCTGTGCCTTGCATGACTCTGTTCACTGGGGTGTGGTGAGCACACACATGCTCTGCTTCAGCTTCCTTCAGCTGTTTCCATTGGTCACTTCCAGGGTCTTCTCACGCCAGGTGGAACCACCCTGCTTTTTTTCCAGAGCTCATTCATTGCTGCAAGGGACAGTTTTGCAACGTGCATGCAAGTTGAAACAGTTAGGCATTGACAACTTGTCTCTCATTTTCATTATTCCTCCTTCACTGGAAATTTCCCTTCAACCTGTGGTGGAATACATTCAGTTATTCCTCTGAAGAATTAGAACAACTACTTTGAAATGCCCTCAAATTTCTAAAACTGCATGTACTTTTTTGACTTTGAAGTATTACTATTAAGTTTTAAGAGATAAATTGTTAAAAACATTCATTCCATGAGATCGATCATGAACAGATTAGGTGCTTCTCCAAGGGACTGCTGTTCTTTTGACTGAACTTCAGAAGCTTGGATTAAGCAGTGGATCCTTAGGAAAGTACTCAAAAGCTAAGGTTGATGTTTCCCTTTTTCTCCTTTCTCCCAGTTGCTTTAAGCTCAACATTTCTCCATTTGTCAGGATAAATATATAGTATTGTGAAAAACCCCGCACTTTCCTCAGATCTGTAAGTTATAAAGAACCCCTTTGCTTTGTGTTGGTAGAATTGCTGTTTCTCTATGTGCCTTTAGAAAATGTCCCATCTTTTATTAGAAACTTTTTTCTTCCCAGCTGCAGACTACAGACATGCTTCTTTGTGAATAAGGAGCAGATTTCCTTCTAGAGTTTAGGGCTGATAGGCCAGGAACAAGACACTTCCTAAGGCAGGTTTTGCATTGCACTTTATTATTACAGAAACTACTAACTTGTTTCCTCTTTTACTTGTGTGTGGCTATAATGTATTCTCAACTGATTTTTGTCTGCTCTTTAAAATGCCTACAAAACTTCAAAGTAAATGTCCTCAAAATGTTTGGGTTTTTTTTTAATCTACAACCCATGTCATAAACTATATCCACAAAGATATCTCTGTAATAAAAAGGATGGAATTCAGAGATAATTTTTTTCCTTGAAAAACACCAAACAATAAACATGGAAGCCCAATAACCTTTAAAATAATTGTTGCTACCTTTATGCATTAGTGTGTTTCTGTCAGAAATTTGCATTTAGAATTATTTCTATTTCTCTTGATCTCTTTCAGTCTAGCTAATCTTAGTTTATTATTATTTATTAACATTTATTCTAAAGAGTAGAAATAACTAGGATTAGAAAAATGCAGAAATTAAACTGCATTTAAAATATTTTTTAAATTTAATTCAATTGGTTGGGGTTTTTTTCACCAGGGGTCTGATTTTGTGAGCTGTTGATAGCCTCTTATGTCCTCAAATTAAATTTATAATAGCAGGTAGTTTTTTGGGATGCAGATTGGGAATAAATGTTCTGAAAAATGCATCTTGGCTGTGAAACAATCTGGGCGCTCAGGCGGCCTGAAGCACCGACATGTGGGAACTATATTGTGGTAATCAGTCCCCAGTGCTCTGGGAGATCTGGCAACTGGATAATTTTTGATATTTTTAGCTAAACCAACTTGCTCCTTCTGCTTGCTGTTTTATGTATATAAATATTTATAATTATTGAATTCCCTAGAAATAGGAAACAGCAACAATAAATAATGTAAAAATTGTCAGCTACTTCACTCCTGTTTTAAAACCCAAAAACTCAGTGCTAAATATGGATTAAAAACTACTGTCACCACATTCAGGAAACATTATGGGTAAAGAATAAAAAATCTGTTCTGACTACTTTGAAAAATGTAAAGAAAGGGTGTTAAGAGCTCTGCACATACTGCAGAGCCAGGGAACAGTGTCAGGGAACAGAGCTGCTTTGGACTGATGTACAAGCATGAGAGCAAACAAATTTGCACATAGTTGCATGAGGAGAGGTTGCTGCCTGTGGAAGACAAGACACTATGAAATTTTCTGCACAAGCAGTAGAAGATCAAGAGTGCTTTGCTCTACATGAAGAATAATATCCATAGCTCAGGAGATGTGAGAAAAGCAGTAAAATGAGTGAATCCTTAACAAGGTCTGTGACTGTGGGGACAAGTGCATGGCTGGGGAATACAGAATCAGAAGAGAAATGCTGAAGGGCATGGAAAAGTTGAAGAGGCCTTAAAGAGGAAAATGATAAAAGAGAAAAACAAAGTAATAAGACCAGCATGGATATTTTTTTTAATGCAAGACTAAAGAATGTTGCATGTACTCCTTTAGAGAATGCCAACTGTTTGATTGATGTACTTCCTTTGCTTGCATTATGAAATACAAATTTTCAAAACAAAGACTTTAACCATTGTATCTACTAAAATCTATTAAGAAAATATTACAATTAAGAGAAACAGTTCTTATAAAGATTAAGTTCTTTGAACATTTACGTTTAGGATGGTGAAATAAAAGTATGGACAACATGGAGCAACTGATCAAAATTAAGCTTTTAGTGCTCCATTAAATGATTTTGGTAAGAAGCTAGTATACCTCAAAATAAAATCAGGTGTTTTATGTTAAATTTTGGCTGTATAATCCTCAAAAGCACAATTATAAAACTAAACTATGGTTTATAGTGTAGGTACACATTAGAAGCAGGAGATAAGAAAGTAACACAGCAGCTCAGAGGCTCTGCAGGTAGAATATTCCTGCTATTGCCCTTCAGCAAAGAAATATGCAATTACCTTCAGACTGTTTTCACATTTTGATTTATACATTTTATGTTAATGTAATTTGTTCTGGACTGTCATGGAAATTACAATACTGCCCTTAGACAGAGGTCTTGTGCCTTTCATTGCACAGTTCATGTGCTACTCAGTGTCTAGTGCTGAAGCACTGAACTCCGAGACTACTCAAATGCACTGCTGGAAACAGAGAGGGCTGCAACTGAGTGCACAGGTTTGAAAACCTATATTAGTTGATGAATACACTTTAAAGGATCTTAAAATGGGGGGAAAAAAGCATCCAATTATTTATGAGATAGCTGAGTCATTTATCTCTGTAAGAGTTGAATATTACAATTTCCATTACTTTTAGTTGCTGTTTGATGCTCAGTACCTTTAAAAAGGAAACTTTTGGAGACAAACAGCAGACTGATGCTATCCAGCAAATAGTCTGTTATCCTCTCATCTCTTTTAGTTCATGTTCCCTCTGTGCTGTGCCACTTCTTGGCTGCTTTTTTAATGTACTTTCTTCAGTGCCTTTAGAGCTATATAGCCTAGATGGCAAGGGCAAATGACCAGTGAGTGGGATTTAAATTTTAAGTTCTTCAGATTTCCTCTGAGGTGCTATATGATAAATATGGTAAATTGTGATCAAAGGCTTTATAATGTACATCTACAAAACCAACCAAACAAACCCAAANTTTCTCTTCACAGGTACCTTTTTTTTTCCTGTTGACTCATGGCAGCTCCAAATCTTCTAACCATTTGTTTGAACTGGAAAGGATCTTTAGATGTCTAGCCCAACCCCCTTGCAATGAGCAGGGACATCTTCCAGATCAGGTTGCTCAGAGTCCTCTCCAACATGGCCCTGAATATTTCCAGAAATGGGGCGTCCATGACCTCTGTGGGCAACCTGTGCCCAGATAGTATTTCACTATGCTCATTTTTAAAAAACTTCTTTTTTATATATAGTCTCCATCTACTCTCCTTTAATTCAAAACTATTACACCTTGTCCTGTCACAACAGGTCCTAAAAGCTTTTTTTTTTCATCCTTCTTTTGAGCCCTTTATAAGTATGAAAGGCCACCATAAGGTCTCCCTGGAATCTTCTCANGTCATTAATAGATCTTTTCACAATTTTAAAATATACTGTTCTTAGATTGTGAGCAGTATACTGTTCTTAGATTGTGACACGTAATCAGATATGTGTAATGTCTTGTCCTGCTTGTTTGACATCAGACTGAAAATCCTACCTCATTTACCTTTCTTCAATGTGGAGTGACCTGCTGTGATACCAGAAACAGCTTGGTTTTGTAAAATTGATAACAATTAACACATAATTTTTTTTTTCCTTTGGGTATGTATCACAATAAAGTCTTCTCTCTTCAGTTTAATCCTGTATGCTCAAAATTTCATAGCAGTATCAAACAGAAAAAAAGAAGTAGTGTATGTCATGCTAACTTACAAACCTTAATTCTAGCTTGGAGATGCTCTTGGGGTATTTCTAGTTCATCAGGCAATGCTGAGTCAGTGAAGCATGCTATTTCTTCTGTTGTATTCTTGGCACATGCTCATGACAAATGTGAAAAGTTGTCTTACTCTTTTTAAATAAATAAGAGAACACTTATAAGGAGCAAGTGAGCAGATTATAGGATATATAGTAGGGTTTTATGTCTGTTTGTGGGAACAATAACGTGGAATCATAAACAGACCTCATTTTTTGATGCACTATTTCACAACCAGATTTTGGTATTATGCAATCCAGGAAAAGAATGGAATTATCCTCCAGTGTGCATAAGGATAGGAGACAGAAGAAACTTAGGAAATGAAAAACAAAAACCATCCTATCAAAACAACTAAATTGCAGTTTATGCCTGTCAGGGAAGAGAGTTGAAAGAGGAGTGGCATCAGTCCCAGCCCATCACAACCCCATTTTATTCAAGAAAACATATGCAGAATTTTCTCCTGAATTTGAAGTAAAACAAATGATTGTGGTTAAGGGAGATATTAATGATGAAGTACATTTATTAGTCCAGAAAACCAGGAAAGAACTTGAATATTTTATCTCCTTCTTATTGTCTTTGTTTGGTGAACTCTAAAACAAAGAAAGGAACCCCAGAAAATATTACATGATATTTATGATATCAAACCTACAAGTGAAAAAAAAAGGCAAGTGAATTCTTAAAAGAATTAATTTTTTTTCCTGCCACATTATAATCCACATAAATAAATAAATATTGTTAAGATTCTGGAAAGCAGTGAAATTAAAATGGTAAAAATGATTGTAACAAAGGGGTAAGGAGCACAGATATTGAATGAGGAAGAAAATCTCATGCCAATTAATATTGGCATTAGAATAATCCTACTTTCTTCCCTCGCCTAATATGAAGGATTAAAAATATTTCTCTTTCTTTGGAGCACAAAGCTGCTTAAGAGGTGTTAAAGACATCCTAATCATAACTTGTGCCTGAATTCAACACAGAGAATGTCTACAGGACTAGAAAATATTTTCTTAAAACTATAATCTGAACATGCTGAATGAGGATCCTCATCCTGGCAAGACATGAGCTCTATGAATTCTTTTGCTTGTTACGTGATTTAAGAGAATGATGAAAGTACTGATTTTGTTTATCCATACAACGATTAGCGTGACAGGAGAATGTCATTAATATCTCCTAAGATGGCTGTCAAAGATAGACCATATGAACTAGCAAAGATTATTTTCATTCTTGTTTTGCTGGCCAGTGAATTATGAAAAACAGATATGCCACCTCAACTCCTGCATAAATGCTTATGGATTTCTCAAAAAAATATTGTATAAATATTTTGGGGCTCATCAGCAGAGTAGTAGAGTGTTGAATCATCCCTTTATTGAGTCCAGTGTACAACTATGACACAGACTGCAAGCTGCTATCACACTTACTTATTTACAATTGCTTAGGAAATAGAATGCAACTTATAAGTGGGATCATTTTCTGGCTTTCAGAGCCATTATCTTAAAGAAATACTCAAAACTTCAGCTAAAACATAAATCAAGTTGACATAAATGAGACATGAAAACATAAATCAAACTGACATGACTTAAATTACAGTATATACACATGAAGTCTTAGACTGATTGTAATTCTGAAATTTTTTTTTTTCCCCTAAATGAAATGAATTAAGGAGACATGACAATATATAAAATTTCAATAGGCAGGAGACTGGAAGGCACATACAGGATATATATCTATATCATCTATGTATATGTATATGTATATGTATATGTATATGTATATGTATATGTATATGTATATCTATATCTATATCTATATCTATATCTATATCTATATCTATATCTATATCTATATCATCTATCTATATCTATATATTGCCAAACTGTCTAAAATCTTGGGGGATTTCTGCATCTTGTTTACAAACAGGTGTGAATGAGGTCTCTTTTGCCTGAATTTTTAGAATTGACATTGTTATACCATGACATTAACGAGCACAATTATGAGAAGAGCAAAGGAAGGGAGAACAGGAGAAAGCCATACATATTAGAAAGAACACANTAAGGTCTCCCTGGAATCTTCGCGCCTCCTGACAAGAAGGCCAACTAATCCCAACTTTCTCGTCCTTTCCACAGAGATGTTTCACCCTTCTGATTATTTTTGTGGCCATTTAGGGTCTCGCCAGTGAAGAGAAGAGGGCTCCTTTGGCTGAATGATAAATACATCCATAGCAGCACAGATTTGATAAATTTTTAAAGGAGAACCTGTCACTCACAGTTTATAGCATAAGAATCCTTTTAAATTCCCTAGAGTTAGATTTAGTTTTACTTTACCTCTCATTTAAAAAGTGAAAATTCTATCATCTCACTAAAGTTATATCTCTACTTATAACAGTGATACTAGCTTAAGTAAAAAAGTCTCAAAAAATCACGTCCAAAATAAAACCCCCACTCAATAAAAGCCCCTTGTGACAATTTGTGTTTTTCAGAGGCATAATATTTATTTGATGATTCAACCTAAACAAAGCATTGTAAGGAAGCAGTGATATATCTAAAATTGTGGAGATACATAGGGTCTTACCTTGGGGTTTTAAAAGGTTTTCTCTTGTAATGTATCACTTTAATGTTGGAAGACCTAGTACTTAAAATTATTTTAAACAGTCCAGTGTGTAAGTCAAATATAAGAGTGCTTAGAATACTTAGCTTGAGTGTCACCTTTGTTTCTCCTTAGAGGTAATTAATTTCTGCTCATTTTACAATGTTGCTTGCCCTGCTTAGTTATATTACAAAATCTCTGATGTGAAGACTGTGTCTTAGTGAGCTAATTTTCTTTGAAGTTATAAAATTATATGGCAAAATCAGGGCTTTGGCCAGGAGATCAATGGTCCAATTCAAATAGATGGTGTGTGAGTACTAGTTAAAATGAGATTTTAGGAAAATCATGTGTGCAGTGGGACTGTGGCCTCATTAATTTTGTATGTTTGCATAAAAGACGTAATCATGCAGGTGTTCTTTAGCTGCAGACTGTCTCTTGTAAAATGTCCTAAATTCCACTAAGGGTTCATTCACTTAATTGAGCAATGTTTTTGTTCTCAAACACGCTTTTGAAAGTGGCATGGACAGAATTTGCTTTGTGAACAAGACTATGTATCTTGAAACAAATTTATCTACAATAGAGGTGATTTTACTAGATTTGTGACTGTGGGTTCTCTTATTCTTTCATTAAAATTGACATCTATTCCCCCTGAAATGCTTTGGTTTTAGGCAGCCTTCTAAGCTTCAATATCTAGTCAAGGCAGATATTTCTGAGAACTGAGGGAAACTGACAAAATACATGTAAAACTGTATCTCAGATTGGTTTTTTCTCACAAGGACCTCTCACACTACACAATGCCTTCCATTTTAAAACTCAGAGCTGAGAAGAGAGTAAGGACATAAAGTGACCTAGATAAAGGTGCACTGCAAGTGTATTTTGTGTTATTTTTTAAATGTAGAAATTATAGTACAGAAAAACAACAAAACAATTAAAAAGAACATCTGTCATGTACAAAACATGAATTATTTTGCGTAGTAGATAATTCATGTACATAATAAATGTGAGGCTTATCACAATGCTGTGCCATCTGGAATCTAGCCATTTCTATCAGAATGTTTATTTCCATGTGCTTTTAGTTTTGCTTCATGTTGCACTCTCCTTCCTCAAAGAAATGAATTAAAATTACACTCTCTGAACCTCAGAACACTGAAAATCTGAGGTTGTCTTGCAATATTTGATTGCTGTCCAAATCTATCCTGTAACGTAAGTTGAAGTGTCCTGGGGTTTGGTAGAATGTTTGGGGACATGGGTGTGTGATGAGAAAAGTAGCAGGTACAATATTAAAAGATGCAACTTACTCTGACTGCAGGTTGGTACTTATATGAAGTATCAGCCTGCACACGTCCTTTGAGATTTCTATAAGCTTTGAGCTTTCTGGCACAGAAATTCAGTTTAGCTGGTAACAGTCATTATGGTCTTTTCTTATTTCCTTGTAGAAAGGAGTACTCACATAAAACCCAAGGTCTTAATGGCATGCTTTTGAAGTGGAAAGGGGGCGAATGTATCTTTAGTGATGAAAGTATCTTTACTCTAAGTTCAACTCTGTCAAATTCAGTTTACCACACTGCAGTTTTTCTGCACATTAATATGACACTGGATGTACAATAAATATAAATCAAATTTAAATGCATAACCTTGTGTGAGGAGAGATAAGAATGTCTGAATGCTGATTAAAAGGCTCTGCTGGAAGACTTCTGGTCCTTCTGAGAGTTAAAATCACAGAATATTAGTGCTAATTCATGCTATGGATAAAAATTCTCTCCAGAATTTAAAACAAAGGAGAGCCATGAATTGCTTGGCCTTCTCTCTTAACTTTTTATGTATTCTTTTTAAAATCTTCTTGTTCATTCTTTGAGAAGAATGCTATTCATGTGGCAAGAATATAGCTGGATCTCACCTCATAATAATGTGGAATTACCTGTATTACTTTTATTGGCCAGATAATAGTTAGGCAAAACTTTTTGTTTTCCAGAAATTTTCAAACCATGATCACTTTTAATATATGATGCCTTGGTATTTTATATCCAGCTTTTATTCTGTTTTCTGGTAATAAATATGTAGAAGAAGAACAAAATAATTTTAAAATGTGTTTCCAGTTGAAATCAAGATCATAATTCAGATTATAAATCATCTGGACTTGTTCATCTGTGTTCTGCTTTTCTTTTTAGACATGTCACATTCCTGACAAATGAGCTAGTTCATTTACTTTGAGTTTAATTGATCTGCAAATGAGCAAAGATCCAACTTACATAAGTCACTTTATAAACGTTACAAAAGTATTTCCAATTTTTTTTTTCAATTACAGAACATTACATTTTCAGTTCATACACTTATTTTTTTAGTTCATTCACTCTTATCCCTTTCCCTTTGGACAAGATACCAACCAGCAAATTGCCAGTTCTTGTTTAACCTTTAATGTATTGTCTTTCATGTTGATAATTAGCATGATTGAACTCTAACCACTTCCACAGTAACTGCTTGCTGATTAGACTGGTAGTTGTGTTCAGACAATTCATAAAACACAAGTGCTGGCTATAAAGGGCTTTTCCATTTTACACTGTTTCTTAATTCCTCCATGTTTCTCCACAAAAAACATTATTATTTTCAGTCCCTGGTGGCACCGACTGTCTTTAGGCAATCCATTGAACAGTATATTGCTTCCAGTTGTGGCCAAATCCTCTAAAATGTGATATTTTATCAATAATATGCACTTTGAATTTTAATCCTTGCTTTTAAATTCAGTACAAGTCTCCATATAATTTCTCTACAACACTGTTATCTAGTTTGTCTCTGAGTGAAGAAGGGGCCTCAGCTGATTCCACAACATGCTCCATCTGCTCTCCTGGAGGAAGCAAATGGCTTCAAACTTTAGGCTCAGCTGTGGTCCAGCTGTCAGCTTTTCCTGCTTTCAGTGTGAATGCACAGGAGGGTCCTGGCAGATCGATCACTGTTTGCTGTTATCTCTGTTGCTACCCCACAAATACCAAAATCTATGGGCACCATGCTCATATTTAATGAGCCATTAGAAGGTCAAGCACAAAACTAACAAATTGATTTCCAGTGTTCCACTGCCTCAGCCATCTGAGTAATTAAGCTTTCTGTTGCCATCACTAATTTAGGACTGCCAAAATTCACTTAGACAGCCTTGACACCAAAAAGTTTTTCTCACAGGAGTGACCAAATAGATGAGTACAATCCTAGCAGAGTAGAACCCATACACCTGGAACACAGCTGGGATAAATCTGTTCCTTGAAAACTACTGAAGTTCTGTTATGGCTCTGTAATTTTTCCTGTCCTAGACAAATACTTGAAGGAAGATTGCAGTTCTATTCATGATTATAGCTGATATTGACTCTTGACTTGCTGCATATGTCAAGCTTTCTTCTGTCAATGTTAAATTAATTTTTATTAAAATTATTATTCCACTACTGTGGGATTAATTACAATTACTTCAGCAGTGCAAGCTTCAGTTCTGAAATGCTAAATGAATTATTTTGCTAACTTTTTGCTTAATTTAATCTATTTACATTGCAATCAAGTGATAATGCTTTACACTTCAACATTAATAACTTTCCATTAAGTTACATATTCAAGCTATATTCTCATTGAAAATACCAGTTATCTGCCCTTTAATATTTTAAAAAAAATTATTATTCCTGTATAAGGACTGGAAACTGAGAAAGTAAATGAAGTTGTGGGAAATGGAAAATTACCTAAAGGAGATGATCCTTTACAGAAAACATCATCAAGTTGTGAAATCCCTATACTTAACCTCTCTTTTGTTACTGGCAAAGCAGCCAGAAGTCCAGCAACCTGTTTGACTAATACTTGGCTCTCTCCTTCCTTTGTCATTTCCAGTCCCCTAAAGAACACGTCCTAAAAGGCAGCACGAGATGCTGCAATCTTTACTTGGTTTTTGTGTGGTAGTTTGTTGTAAGTGAGGACACTCAGTTGGTGAGGAGATAAACTTTCTTGACTGAATTTATGGCAAGGATAAAGACACAGATGAGACACTTGGCAGAAAAGTCTACTGCTGTGATGTATGCGTATGTTATCTTAGGGATGGGCTCAGCACCCCAATCAACCTCTTCTTATTTTTTTCCCCCTAAACTGTTATAGGTGCTTAGCTGTGTTCAGTATAACTTTTCATTTCTGTGTGCTTTGAACACCTGTATTCAGTCACTGGTAGACTCACTTATCTCAATTAGAGAAAATAAACTCATGAATTTTCGTTCATACAAACCCATTCCTTAGACACATATTTCTGGCCAATCTGCGTGAAAAAAATATGAGGTTCTCTGTCCCTTATATGTAAAAATTTAATTAATTTCTCTTCTTTTCTATCTGTTGCTTTTGTAAATATGTTGCTGAGAGGATGAAACCAGCTAAAAAGCATTGTGTATAACATTTTTTTTTTTCTGGGATGGAAACTTGAAATATTTAAAAATAAATTTTTTAGACTCCAAGCTCTGTACAGATGAATATGATTCATAAACAGTGCCTGGCTTCACTTCAGAGGAACTTGTGCACCGGAGAATAGTCTGAGCTCAGACTACACAATTTACCATGGTATCTAGCTGTGTCTGGAAAAGAGCAGACACCACTGATCATCAGTAGTGGGGCTTAGAGAGGTAAGATCAGTGCATGAGGACTGGGGCTTGTGTTGCTCTTGCCTTGCTGCTTTTGTGTATCCTGTGGGTGTAAAACCCAGAGACCTCTAATAAATGTATAATGCTGTGCAGATTATTTTGGTGCTACCAAAATTATTGTACTAATAACTCTCAAACTTTAGGAGGAAATATTTTTCCTACAGTACTGCTGCTTAGTTGATATTTTTTAAGGCCTTATGCATCATTTTCCCCATTCTCAAATATACACATAGGTTTCTAAACCTTCCCATCCTGAACAAAGTCTTTCCTTCTCTTCATGAAAATATTCAATAACGATAAAAATGTTCATAATACAAGCTAAGCAATTCTGCTCATAACTTTCAGAAAAGGAAGCTCTGTATATCAACAATATTAACTGCTGACTCATATCATATAGAAGTAAACTAATGATTGGAAATGACTGCTTTGTAGAAGTGGTTTTAGCAGTCATCTAAATAAAACAGCATTGCTCTGAGAGTTGTTAATAAAAACCATAATGTTTTTATGTGTAGTTTTGTACAGCTTTGCTCATCTTTCTGAGTAATGGGCTTTTGAGCTAGACTTCTTCCCCCTAATATCTTGTTCTTTTCAAATTTCTGGACTTTGAACATTCAGGTTGGAAGTTCTCTATTGTTTATGGGAAATAGGCAGTTGAATTTCTTCCCATTTGAGAGTCTCATTTATTACTGATCTGTTAGTTGCTGAATCTTGAAAACAATTCTGTTGTAAGCTGAATCTTGAAAACAAAATTATGCAGTAGAAAGCTAAAGGTTTTTAAGTGGTTTGGATTCAAATTACATTCATATAAGTAATTATAATGAAATAATAGAGTTTTCAGTTCTTGATGAAGTAAGGAAGGGAATTCACCTTGGATTTCAGGCATGTGGACTTTGTCCTGTTCAGGATCCTGGTTCAGACAGTCCCCTGAGAAGCAGTCCTTAATAAAAAAGGTGTCCAGAAAGGCTGGACATTAGGAAGGAAATCCTACAGATGCAGGAATGGGCTGTCCCTCCTGTGGCAAAAGAAGTGCCACTGGGGAAGATGACTGGCCTGGCTGAAGAGGGAGCTTTCACACAAACTCAGGAATAAAAAAGAGAGTTTTTGACCTTGTCCTGGTTCTGGCTAGGATAGGTGTAACTTTTGCAGCAGCTGGGAGGGGCATGACCAGGACCCCAGGGCTATACCCCCTCAAGCCATGTGCAGGGGGGTCATGTCTTTATTCTGGTTTGCCAGAATGTGCAGTTGGGTGGCACCGGTTTCCACACAGTGAGAACACAAATGTGAATTGTTTGCCTGTCTCTTTGGTTTGATACTTTGGTTTTAGTATTGTCACTCTTCTTATTTCATTGCTGTTTCCAGTAAACTGTTATTTCAGCCTGTGATCTTTACATTTTTGTGTCTCCAATTCTGGTCTTTATCCCACCACAAGGGGAGGGGAAGAGTGAGCCAGTGGCCAGTGGTCTGTGGTGTTTTCAGTGGGAGCACTAAATGGGGGGGTACCATTCCTAAACCATGACAGAACTTTAGAAGAAAGGCAGGCAACTCAGGAATAGTACAAGGATGTTGTTAGGTCATGGAAAGAGAGCTCAGTCTGTCCACTGATAATGAAAGAGAATAAAAGATGCTTTTATAAATAGACAAACAACAAAAGGAGGACCAAGGAAAATCCCCATCCTTTGCTGGATGCAGAAGAGAACACTGTCACCAAGGAAGAGGGAAAGGCTGAAGTACTTAAGGCTTTCTTTTTCTCAATCTTCAACAGTAGGAGTGGTTATCATGAGGGCAGCAAGTCCTCTAAATTGGTAGACAGGGACTGGGACCAGACTAGACCCTCTATAATCCAGGAGAAGGTCTAATTTATATGCTCAAAAAGCTTTCTGTATAACATTTTTACATGTTTTACGCACTCAAAATTCTCTGGAAATGAATGGGATTCATCCAAAGGGAAATGGCAACAGGGCTTCCTAAGCCACTCTCCATAATTTGTCATCAGTCCTGGCCCACTAGGGAGGTCCCAGGTGACTAGGGGTTGGCCAATGTGACACATCTACAGAATGGGCAGAAGAGGATTCAGGGAACTAGAGGCCTGACCTCAGGGCCCAGGAAGATCACAGAAAAATTATCTTGAGTGTGATCACACAGCATGTATGGGACAACCAAGGCATCAGGCTTGTTTTTTTTTCCTGATTTTCTGTAAGTCATTTGAAATAAACAAAAATTTCTAATTTAGGATTGTGGAAATACATAAACTCTTCAATGTTTTTGTTGTGAGATAAAAAGGCTGTGTGGAGGACCTGAGTGGAATTTTATATGGCCAAACTGTTAAGTAGGAAAGTGCACGTATGTGTATTTACAGTAAAAATCTGATTGCTTTATGTAGGTTTTGTTTTGCCTAAACATGTTATGTCCAACATGATCTTAAAACATTTTTGCAAGAGAAATCAAATAAAATTTTTGAGAGATCAAATAAAATTCTTGAGCTGTTGCCAGGAATTTGAATCCCTCACCAAATATATTATACTGTGCTACTATTTTCATTTGAACCTAATACTTCTGGTGTCTGTAGTGTGTGTATGGTTTTGCTGTGACGGAAAGCAGAAGCAGTTCTCAGAACAAACAGAAATGCTTGCTCTACTCTTTGCCTTCTCCCTTTCTTTTGTATCTCTTTTCTTTCTCCTCCTCTCGTTTTTAAGTAGCCAAAGTTCTCCAGAAGTAGAGTAGGCTGGAAGAAACCATGGAAAGTGAAGCAACGGCAGCTGTGGTGTTGAGGAAAGTGGTGCTGGACAGCATCTGAGCCTACAGTTTCCTCACTTCAGCAGGAAGGAATCTCTAAGGATTCTACAGAGGGTTTGGGTTTTGGGGTTTTGTTCCCTTTATGTGCATATATCTTGTTCCCTGGGCCCAAAGACTAATCATTAGGTATTTGAAAAGTGTGGACAGCTGGAAAATGAAGACATAGGAACTAAGTTATAAGCAGTATTTCTACACCAGCTGTGGCAAGTAACTTTATAAGTACTATGCAGTATAAAACTGCATGGAAAGTAAAAAAAGCACCTTTATTTCTGGAAGAATATGGTGAGATTTCTGAAGAGACTGGAACCTCTGTATTTAGGTGTTTGATTTCATATAATTCACAGAGACTGACTTTTAGTCAGTGTGTATTTTATTGTAGAGTCTTATTAAGCAGAGTATAGTCTTGACTGCCTTAATGGTTAAACTGACTGATGTCTGCAGTAACTCTGTCTCAAACCTGTCTTCCACTGAGCACTTTTGTAGAAGTACTTTACTTTTGTAAGTTGGCCCTGTCTATTTTTTTCTACTGGTATTTGAAATACCAGTGCAAGTCCTCATGTCCAGATGTTTGTTAGACCAGCTTGATATAAATAAAGAGTGTTTTTTATGAATTTGGTAAAAGATGTAAGGTGTGTTCAGGATTTCAAGACCATATGAACCCTCCAACATATATAACTATATATAAATAAAGATGTATATAGAGGATATTTCTCATGAGGAGTGTCGTGTCTATCACAAGCCCCAGATTGTCCAAGACAATATTTCTTACCTCCAGAAGAATAGGAGTGATCCCTCCAAATGTCTAGTGGAGATAGTAGGCTCAGTGTTTGCAAAAAATGCCTCAGATTTTCTGCTGGACTTTTTGTGACTCTCTGTGTTTCAACTGTACATTTTGGGTAACCTGAAGATGTTCCTAGCTGGAGGGAGACAATTTCACCATTCTCTTCCCCTGAAAGCCCTTGATATGAAATAGTCCTCTCTTTTAACTTGGATGTATGAGTTCATTGAGTGGACAGAAATAAGAAAGAAGAGTTACCATCACAGCAGCAAATTTGAAATTGTACATGTGAATGAATTTCTGTGAATGAAATACATTAGAATCCTTTTGTTATTCTTACTATTATGAAAAGACAAGAAACCATTGAAGGTGAGATTGTCTAGTTTCCTCAATAAGAAGTAGCTTAGATTTGATATTCCCCTGAAAATTTTTGCTCACAGCAATTGTGCTGAATATAAGATAAAGTACCTTTTACTCTTCTTTTTGAACCTTACAATTACTGAATCCCCAGAAAATCCTATGTGGTATTCTCATGCTCCTTCAAACAGGTATATCACAGTTCTATGTTAAGTCAATTAAGAAAATATTTGGAATTATTCTCACTCACACATCTCTGTAAATAAATTTGAATCAGTTCATATAATTTCCAGCTGATCCTGGGCAAGGCCTTTCTGGCCCAAACATGATAAACAATGAAATAATATTCCTTCAGATGGAAAGAATGTCTTATGAAGGGAAATCTTCATCACTTAGAAGGTGAACAAATTAAGTCAAAATAGCATGTAATTTATGGTTTAATTAACAAGTAGGTAAATGAATTAAAATAACAGCTTTTTGTACTGACATATTGAAAACAGTAACTGTTAGTCTTCTATTTCCTTTAAGAATTACATTAAAAGTATAGATTTTGATAATTAATTTGCTAAGTGCAAAAATGTTCTTTAAGAAGTTTAATTTGTAAAATTTATATACATGTTATATAGATTTTGTATCAGTTACCAACATTATCTGCATAATAGGATACCATTGGATGTAATTTGATAAGCAGGAAACTTCTGGTGTTAAAAACTCATTAGAGTGAAGCAGTGGCTTCTTTAATTGGTCCATCAGGTTAGATACATACCGAGAATGAGCATGGTCAAGAAACCTGAGAGGTATCAGGAACAGTTTGATTTGAATATTACTGGGGATCTGAAAGTCATTCATACCCTTATCTTTAGATTATTGTACTTTGTGTTTTAAGTTTTCTGGTTTTCAAATAATTCAAAGGAAGTAATGATTATGTTTGGAAGAATATAGTGATATTTTATGTAAAATCCAGATCAACATGCAACATGGAATTCTTTAATTTTTTTGCCTTTTCTTACCCTCTTGAATTCAGCTACATATGAAGAAGGAAGAAAAAAAAAATTCATTTTCACCTAAGTAAGTTTAGTATCTAGTCACAAAAATGGGTATGTGAGAAAAAGAAGTGGGAATGAATGACAGAAGCAGCAGGTGCCATGTGCTGGTTTAAAAAGCTCATGAGTCTGTGTCCTGAGCTGCAAGATTGCAGTTCAAGATAAAATTTATTCAGTTTTACTTATATTTTGGCACAGCTACTGCTGTGAAGATCCATGAAGATATTTTTGAAGACTATAGCAAAAGTTCTATGGAGAATTGATATTAGGAAGCCACCTCATAAATTGTAAACTATCTTTTACTGTATTAAAAGAATTACAGTCACATACTGGAAGAGGAACAGCATCATGTGATGAATATGCGGAGTTTTTTCCTTGTCTAATGGCTATTAATGCAGTGGTGACCACCATTAAACAAAAAACTAAAGAGCTCACAAAGCAGGGTGGTTTTTTTTAACATTTTCATAAATTAAAAATTATCTTTCAAAATATTTGGTGCTGTGTCTGCTCGCCAGTTTATTTTTACTTTTAGGATAGGTTGGAAAAATAGATCATCAAAGCGTTCCATGTTATGCCCAAATGCCTGTCCATCTATACGGCCTTTCCAACAAGGAGACTTATTTCCTTTAAGCTTTACCAGGTATATTTTCTTGCTCAGAGCTTTCTATATAGCATTTTCAGCAATATCTCCTGCCAGTGATAAATTATTGTATACATTCTGGATACATTCACTATTGTTGGATTCAGCTCCTAATTTTAACACAGAAATTGTGTTCCTTCAGGAACAATTCTATAAAGAAAATACAATTTCTACTCTCTCCTCCCCATCAGTTTGGGATTATTTTCAGTGTTTATTTTGAATTGAAAATGGTACAGAAGCTGACTTCTCAGTTGTTTCTAATGACACTGCAAGCTATTGGAAAACAGAGAAGTGTTTTCAGCAACTGTACAATGAAATTATGATTCTATAATTACACCAGGAGAGGAAGAATCTTTCTTCCAAAATTATGTTGAAGGACAGTTACTTAATAACTTGAAAAGTCCTGTGACTGTAATGTTACTCCAAAGTAACTTACTCCAAAGTTCGGGGCTATTGACACAGGGCAGTTGTGAACAGGGGAATGATCTGAAGCTTCTTCCCTTTAAACAGAAAACCTGTGACTTTCCTCTCTATGAAGAGAGAAGACTCCTGATGGCTTTTAAGACCTTGTTAAAGTTAAGTAATGATCCTAATGTGTCACAACAGGACACGGAATGAAGGCACAGCACACAAAGTGAGCTTCAAAGGCAGGAAAAGAGAAAGTTTATTTACAACTATGGTTTATATAATTTTCCAGGGATTGCCTCTGGATTGGAGGGAGAAGTTGCCACCTCTCTGTCCACACTGGCAGAGACAAAAGTCCATCAAATGTCTCTCCTTGAGAGAGGAACGTAAACAAAGACTGTTTTTCCTACAAAGTCCTTGAAAGACTCCACTTCAACATGTAAACATTTGAAAAGCTTTAGAAAAGTCAGAGATTCTCAGAAGGCTTTAAAAATTATCAGAAGGCTGTAAAAATTCTGAGTGACACTAATGTTCTGCAAATAAATGCAAGTTGAATGCTGTGATATTATCCTGAAATACCCTCTGGCAACTTGCTTCGTGCTTGAGTTCTTGCTTTATTCCAGGGCAGACAGAGCTACATAGGGATGATGATGTTACATGGACTGGTTTTGTGACAGAGGAAGTCCTTTAATTTATATATGTAAGAAAAAACAAACAAACAAAAAAAACTCTTCAGGAAATTTCATAGACAGCTTTGTAGTTTGTTTTGGATGTTTTTTGAAGGCCAGGTGAAAAAGTGTAAAATAAGTTATGAGAATTTGTGTGTCTCTGACTAAATGGCATTTTATTTATGGTTCTTACATAGTCAACATTTGCTTTGTTGTGTACACACAAACACTCTTTATTATTTTGTTTGAAGCTCCTGGTAATAAAAAACCAATAGAACTTGCTATTAGGCTAGACGACTGAAAGTAAGTGCTTTGCAAAGCCAATATTCAACTCACAAGATGGGTACATGAAAACAAATATTTTTTCCTTAGGGGTCTCAATTTTCTGAATAAGAGGTCTCTCTCAGAAGAGTAAAGTAACTACCAATAATGAATGCAATTTATCAGGGTAAACATATAATTACTTTAAAAACTGTAAAATTATTGCTTCAACATTTCTAATCTCTTTTAATCTTACTCACAGAATAAATTGGATTTTTTTTCCTCAAGGTAAATAATCCATTAAAATTTCCTAAATAATTAACTGAGGAAAAAAAACTAGTCTTGATATATTATTTAATACTGTAATAAAGAAGACATTTCTCCAATGATTAATTTAGGCTGTGCATTAGATTATCTAAAGAGTGTTTTTACAGTTTTACAAACCAACACACATATATCTACATATATAAATATATATATAGTTATATAGTATAATATACTGCAGTTACAATGGGTAACATTACTTCTGTGTTACTGTATTTTTGTGTTAGTAGAAAAGCCTGTGAAATGATGTACTTAAGACTTCTGTGTCTTCGTGCTTTGCCCACAACTCTGTGGATCAGATCCCAGCTCCAAGGATCAGGCTCTGAATGATAAACTTGTGCACAATACATGTATAAAATTGAAACATTGCTTACAGCCGTAAAAAAATCTAAAGATATGCTTTCTGGAAAATGCTGATATTTCTTGTTTTTGAATTGTCATATTGATATTTACCGATGCATATATTCTGCCAGACAGGCAGAGAAAGTAATTTCTTATTACTGAGGTGGAGAGCTTTTCCTCTTTAATTTTGCCTCTACTCTCTAAAAAAATCTATTTATTTACAATTTTTTGCTCTTTGTCCAGTGCTGAAATGAACTGGTGTATTATCTTCTCTGTGATATGACTGATTCTTGCTCTTGATCTAATCCCTGGTTTTTCAGTTTTGAAGAGATCTTAAGAATAAAATCTGCTTCTTTACTCTTTAATATTACCTTTAGTTTGGCAGAGAGGTCAAATTAATTATATAAATTATAATTAATTATAAATTGTAATATAAAT